>LWMJ02000188.1:0-138706 GCA_001693035.2 Taenia asiatica | reverse complement strand
TTTTGCGGTGAGTTAGCCGTGTAAGGCACCTTGAGACCTAGGACCTTTCGTCTCTTTATTGTCAAACAACTGTTTTGTGTTGTGGTTCCTTTTGTTGTGTTCGCCTGCCTGAACTTGATGGTTGTTGCTGCTCCCATCAGATGGAGTCTACTTTTGGACCATTCACTCGGAGAGAGAATCATGAGAGATCCAACAAAGGGTTAATAAACCGGTCTTTTTGTAATCCTCATAAATTGCACCATTACATACACTCCACGGGTCCTAGGGTGCGGATAAAGTTGGCTCGCATTTGTGGCCTTCTCGATGACTTTGAAGTTTTGTACTTATAAAGTCCATTGGCCTATCAGGAGACATTCCGTAAGACTTTAGGCGTTTTACAATGTTAAGGACAAACGCGAAGATGAAATTTAATTGAAACACCTACAACATCGAAATAGGATAGTTTTCCCGAAGTTGTAAACCTCGTTAGTAGTCAACATCCTACCACTATCATGAAACGGAACCTTCGGTTGGTCAGGGCGAATGTGACCACACTACTGAAATTATTTAAGGCAACTAGTTACTTGAGAAAATCAGCCGTCGAAAACGGAAAAGTGTCATTCTCCTTTCCCGTAAGAAAATACACCACTCACCAACACAATGAATTGATTGAGAATAGGAAGGACGAACGCCAAGCCATTCTCAAAGTACATCGACAATTTACACTAACCGTTCCAGACTCTCCTTCTTTCTCCTTCAGTTCTGCAAGTGCCATGCACAGCTGTTTATGAAGTCGCAAATAATTCAGCCAAAATGACGTACCTCTCAACAATGCTGACAAGTTGAGCTGCGTTATTTCGTAGTGGCGCTTTTATTAAAATTGTAGCTAAAACCTCAAGCGTTTTATTAGTTTTTGAGGTCACGGAGATTGAGCGTCTGGAATAATATCACCAAACCAGTCATCAAATTTGCATGTCAATGCAGCTGGTGCCGTAAGAAAGCATCCACCCACCAACTGGGCTAGTCGTCGACATCTGACTATGACTTCGTTTTTCTCTCTTGAGAATTCTGTAGGATCTAGAGTCTCGACCCGTCGGAAAACTGTATTTGGAGAGGGAGAATGTTCAACCCATCACGCATGTCCATCGCTGGTCGTGAGAACATTGGCCCAAAAACAGAGTCAGTTAATAAGAAAGAGGATTTAAAATAGTTTTATTAGGTTACCGTTTGGCGACCGTATCCGTGCTGCGCATCCATGTGGCTATTTGGACCCTATCCAGTTGGTAGGAAGGTGGAGGAGACATCGAGTGTTCTCCCAGTTGACTTCTTCATACAGATCCGGTAGACAGCTCCGTAGGGAACTGTTTCAGACGATTCACGGCTAGTGCTGCTTCCTTTTCTAGCAACTTTCCAACCACCCACAAGATTGAGGTAGTTGCCAAAAGTAGGCACTATTTTTCGACTTTCTGATAGGGTCCGTCATAAAATCTCTCATTTGTTGCACATGAGCTTCTTCGGATCACTAGCGTAGTTGAGACGCCATGCGGCCGAGTGGAAAAACAATGCGAGAGTCTTAGATGCAAGCGTAACCAAAACATAGAATTGAACAAGCAACCAGAGCATCGCACTTCTCCTTTTTCGACAAATTTTTACCCTTTTTGTAGGATCAAGGAGAAGGCGGTCAAAACACTAACATCATTTTTGATTGCGTAGTTTACACTCTTAAATTTTCTTTAAGGAATTTGATACAGGTGAGATGGCTAGACAGCTACGAGACACTCGGTTTACCAGAGGTACGAGTGGGGAGCCACATGAGCGGCTCAAACTCCAACCCATGTGAAGGTCAGCGAGTCTAAAGTGGCAGTAGCTAAAGCTAAATGGCTCGTCCACATAGCCTAAAGTTTTAAATAGAAAAAAAAGAGACATTCATGTGGACTACTTTTAATAACAGAATTGCTTAAGCCAATCACATAAAAAGTTATCTCTTCTTATAAGACACCAAAAACATTTTGAACTCTGATTGACTTTCCCTTCTAGGCTCTGAAATGAACCGTTGAAGCAGTAATGGTTTGAGTCTAGCCCTCATTCTCTCAGTTGGACAAATGGAGCCATTCAGAGAGAACAAAAGGCGGACAACTCCTCTTTCCCCAAGAAAATAGCACATTCATGCAATAATTGGAGGTGAGATTTCTCATGTAAGCCGCAAGAGGGCCCAAGAAGCGCCTGTTCCAGTTACGTTCAAAAGTTGGCATCCAACATTCCTAAGTGGCATTAATAGAACTTTTGCATTGTCATAGGCATGCATCCAGCTTCGCCACTTGAACAGAACGTTTTAATTTACGACCACTGAAGCTTGAACTTCAATCCATTTTAAAGCACTTTTGGCCTACCGAACACTTGGGGCCCTCCTGCTCTTCTCTACCTTGGAAATGCATACTCCGCCCTAGTATGTTGTCTATAAGCAAGTCTCGAAGCCCTGCATCAGCCTCCATTCACTGTGACTTCTGGCTTGCCAAATGTACATTTTCGTCGGGGGATCACAGAAACGAACAAGAACTTTGGTGGTTGAGGGTTTAAATGAGGAATACCATCCTGTTGGATAAATCTGATAATCCCTAGCATTAAACATACCACTACTCAGGTGGAAGATCCGAGCTTAGATTAAGAGAGTTGGATAAATTACCTCCGGGAGGAGGTTGTAAGGCAGACAAGGTTAAAAAGGATCAAAAAGCCATCCAACTCACAGATTATTCTCAAACCCACACTGATAGTGGCGGCACCTGGGGAGGCTTCCAACTCTCCTAGGGGACAATCATAAACCTTGTTCATTCTCAAATGAATTACATTTTCCAAGGACTCCATTAACACCCAAGGCGCTGTTCGACACAAGCGAGTCATCGTTACTGAAATAACAAGCCTGTCTTATTCATACAAGTGCTGAAACACGTAACCAAACCAAAGGGCACAACTTCTCTGAACGGAAACATTACAAAGGAAACGATCTAAAAGCGAACTTGGCATCAACCTTCTTCCAACCGACGACAATCATGGAAACCGATTATCAAGCAAACTTCACTTAAGGCGAGCAAACTTCTAGCTTGCTTCGCTTTGAGATTACCTAACCTTATTTGATTCCAATGGACTGTGATTTGATATCGTCTTTCTTCGACATCTGATCCTCTCAAGGAATTTTGTTATGGCTATAAAAGTATAAAGAGGCGGTAAATATTAGGCATCTTGCAAAACTGAGTTCCAAGGCTGAATGGCTGCAGACCTAATAATCACCAAACGAAGCGCCTCAAGTGAATGAACTGAACGTAGAAAGGTAAACTGGGAAAGTCATAGCAACACCTCTGAGGTGACTGCCAAATTCCCTACTTCAAGTCAAAAGTCAGACGACGCAAACAAGACCACTTTCGTGTCTCCAAGCCTCACCGCCAGAAGGCGCCAACCATAAAGGCTGTCAGTATTTCTGCCCTTACCGACGACACTGAATAGACGGCCTCCCCGACTAAAAAAGAACCAGATACACATGCAAACAGGCAAGAATTTAAGCTAGGCTGCATTTCTGGATTATCACATTTAAAGCAAATAATAATAATAATAATAAAAGTCACTCTGTCGATACTCTGTTGATCATCGGCGGACCCAGTGGGCAAACCAGTCGATTTTAGTGGTCCACGCACCATTGTAGGCCTCATTGAACTTGGCGTTGAAGTAGTTCAGCGCCTCCTCCTCGTCACGCAACTCCACAGCCAGCGTCTTGCGCACGTATTCCAGATCGCCGGCGCAAGTGAGCTCGGGCAGACCGGAGGGCACCATCATGGCGAGAAGGGTGAGGAGTAGGTTGGAATGCCGTCGCAAAACGCGATAGGCATCCTCGCACAGCCGTGTAAAATCCATGAACCCCTTGCTTCGATAGGGTTTCTCTTCGCCTGAGAGGATGGAGGCAGACAGTTGATCAGAAGAAAGGAATGGATGAACAGCATCGACTTTGCTAAGAAAGTGGTTTCGCGGATCTCTCCCATCATTCCATCACCATATCAGATAGGCACGATCACTGTTGTCTGTCATCTTTATTAACGGTTTGTGAGCTGGATTGGCTTACGACAAACGCCTAAACTTCTCCACCGTTCAGGTTTGAACTAACAGCTCCTCGAAGCAACTTTGAGAGACTTGATCAATTGACTAATGGACAAATTTGAAGAACCAGGGAAGGGAGAGAGGGAGCATGGCGCTAAGCGACTACGAAGAGTCAAGTCAAAAAAATTATGAATAAACCACTGTTTCGGTCCTTTAGCAATAACAATTTCAACAGGATTGGACTGAAGGATGATATTGGCAACACTGTAGACGCTAAGATTCGATTCGAGACCATGCTAGATGGTTAAAATCAAGGCAGCTAACCTCGAGCAATCACACAAGCAAAGTCACTTGTCAGCACGAATGGCACCCGTTCTCGCGTAATGCCAAACTTCTTCTTCTTATTATTGAGAATGTGACCAAAGTCAATGTGAAATAGGCGGCCCGAATCGTCCACCATGATATTATCATTGTGTCGGTCGCGAATGCCCAAAACAAAGGTGGCCACACAGTAGCCCGCGCAGCTGTTCGTGAACCGCCGAATGGCTGCCTCATAGGCCTCCTCCGAGCCCTGTGGGGAAGCCTTCTTCTGCAGGAACCACTTATGCAGCTGAGAAGAGTCAATCTGCATTGCAGAGCGCACTCGCTGACCCTGGATAGACATGATGGTTTGAGAGTTGCGCACCACCTCGATCAGGCCCATCTCATCGCCTGTGGCAAGGCAGTCGTAGGTGGTGAGATCAAGATTGAGACCCTCCTCCTTCCACATGTGATCCATCACCTTGAGGATTTGGAGAGTGAGCATATCCTGCCGTAGATCATCACCGTGTTTGAAGAGGAGTTGATGAATTGCGTGGTGGTGAAGTCCGAGGTTGTCTGGATTGGTCCACGCTATCCAAAGGGGGCGCTTTTTGGAGCGTTTTACAGTGCATTGCTGTTCGACCACTGAACCGAGCTTGATGGAGAAACGTAGGGGAGAGAGGATATTCTCAAGGTCGCTCCGAACCTCACTGCGATGCAGCTCCATCCTGAATCGCGATCGCTGTTCCTCATCCTCTGCGAAACGCTGTAACGGAAATGAAGTTAACGAGCCATTTACAGAGGGAATTGAGACAGAAGAGTTCTGCAAATAAGCCAAACCGCAGGGCTCCCTGAGAATGATTCAGTAAATTATGCTAATGGACTCTCGGCCCTTACGTTCATTCACAGCGTACCAACTTCCACGCTGGCATGCATCATAGACTAATAGCCTTCTGGTTCGCCCGACTTGGAGGTGAACGTTTCCAAGAACAACTCAGACGTCATATAGGCATCAGCGCCCTCGTCAATTGAATAATACATTCAAACGCCACAAAAGTGTTGTTGGATTTATGACGAATGGGATCTAATTTGAAACAGCTACGGGTACTTGCCACAGGACTCTCAAGAAATAGCTCTATGCGCAAACTCTACAACACGTCTAGCGATGCAAAAGATACTGATTGCCTTACTTTGACAGAGATGGCAAGATCCGTAAGTCTGTGAAGTGCGTTGACTTGTTCATGCACGAAAAGCAGTAGCTGAGGTCCAAAGCCACGACACAGGGCGTCCAGAATGAGACTGAAACGAAGGCGAGCATCCGGATTGTCCAATTGGGAGCGCAAGTGCCAGCACAACCGTACTCCGATCAGAGTGGGACAGTCCAGCGCTCGTTGAAGGAGGAAACAAGTGAGTGGGTTTACTAAGAAGGCCTCAGTTCGTACCACCTGCGTAATGAAAGACGGAGAGGTGGTCAGGGGGAAGAATTAAAAATTATCAAAATACGGAACCCAATTTTGTTTTTCTCAGAACCAAGCTTTATCTTCGTGCACCTCCAAGTAGTCAGCCTTACGACTCCCCCAAATCGTCATTGTTCGGAGAACCCGACAAGAAGACAAAGATGCAATTTGAAGAAGTTCCCTCCATCCTTCCACATCAGCCACATTAGTCAAAATAAAAAATGCTCACTCTTTTTGAATGATTGCTGGTAGAGTGATAAACAGAGCACGGCTAACACTAGACCACTGAAATGCGTAAAAAGCCCACTTCTGTTTAAATAGAATCAGACGAAAAGACTCTGCAACACTCAAATGGGGCGACAAAGGAGGCAGTGTGGTGCAAAATGACCCGGCAGTAGGTTTAAATTAATTAGCAAAATGAGGTTCTACCTTCCTCTCCTCCAATCAGTTGGCATCTTTAATTAGACTCGAAAAATGGGAAAGATTTAAAATAAAGCCGATTTATTAGAATGGTTTGTACTGAAATATTGCCTTTGATTAGCTCCAACGCGTGTGAACTCAGTCCACAAATTCTGGTAGCAGTCCAGACGCTCTACCTTCACTACCTCGGAAATAGGATGCTTCCTGATGGAAACCGAGAGAATTCCCAGATCAAATTGCAACAACTACGTCCATAAGAAATGACGCAAGTTACACTAAACATTATCACAAGGCACAGCATTTCGATGGAATTATTCACGACCTCATAAACAACCGCATAGAGGAGGACGAAGATGGAGGGGAGCAATCGGGAACCAAAAACATGCATATGAAATGCATGCAGCACTTGCAGAAACAAAGAAGGAAGAAGTAGGGTCAGTATTGGCCAATGTAAACCACTAAATTACTTTGAGAAGTAACCTAGCGTCCACGTTTATTCCTATTTTTAATTACTTTCTAGCGTTGGTAGGTGGTGCGCTTCACTACGGGAAGAGAATGGCGGACTGATAAAATTCACTAGGATTGCAAAAGACCGCCCTTTTCCTAACCCTGCATTTACCTCTCCCATGGTTTCCTCATCAAGTGAATGGTACAAAAGTAGGCTCCATCTCACAAACCTTTTTCCAGTCATTCCGAAAACGGAGGGTTCTAGGCTTAATGATGCCCTGCTAGGCAGCAAGAGATTGTATCTGAAAAATGGGAGCGACACATTTAAGAGACACGATAATATCTCACACATGCTGCAAACTAATGGGGCAGATAGCACTCCAAAATGTACCATTTTAACAGTAAATGCAGAAAAGGCCCATACATTCCCGAAAGCCTCATTCAAATCCACGCAAATTGCAGTCAGGATTTTCAAATGCTGTTCAGCTGTAGCTGTGCCGTCTGACTTCTGAGCCATACAAAGTTTACCCATCTCACCATCTTGACAATGACAGAAAAGTACGACAGAAAGATTGCCATTTCCATTCGCAACTTCCTTCCTCCTTACTGCAAGGCTAGAAGAAAACTACAACTAGGGTATTAGCATACGTGCGGAGGGGAAGGGGTGACACTAGCGCTAGTATAACGAACGGCCATCAGGCGGTACTGCGATCTGGTTTAGCATCAACCGTCCACTTCTTCAAAGGCTAACGTATTGAGCCAGCTGTAAAATGGAATTCAAGTGTTTCGAGTGCATGGTTTGGGTCACAGACAAGGAGTGAATTCCAGAGCTAAGCATCTAGTAGCACTTTCAGCCAGTCATACAGAACATTCGTGATTCCTCCTGGGGCACGGGGGTACTGTAGCCTAACCTCCCAAACCAAGCAACTGATATTGGAGATCATGCAAACTGAGAAACCGACTTAGTTGTGCTAGACAAATCGAATGAGTGGACAGCAAAGGAGGAAGCGTCTTCTCGATGCATGGCTCCCAACAATGTGTGAAAACCACGTACAATGGCCTCGTCTCCAAGTCAAAGCGAACACAAATCCGTGCCACCTGGATAGATACGCTCACCTGTACTAACTGAAGCAGATAGTCAGCCAAATCCGTATTCGACAGTCTAGCCTGCAGACCTTGCACTGCAATTTCACGAATCAGAGGGTCTGCCACACCGGTTGTGCGACCTCCTGCCACCACATAACTGCCCCCACCACCCTCTCCAAACGACCCCTCGGCAGCAGCGGTACCAGCAAGTCCCGCCACTCCCAGCAGTTGGAGGCAGGTTTCCACGGGCAAGGGTCGTGGCCAAACAGCCAGGAGACGGTAGAACTCCTCCACCAACTCGCGTCGTTCCCAAGCCACGGCCTGCACCAGCCATGGCAGAGATTCGGCGGGGTAAAGTCTGCGACAGCAAGAGTCACGAATGCGCCAGAGAAGAGCCTTGTCTTGCTCTGATAACTCGTAGAATGGATCCCGGTGTATGAGATCACGGAGCACACGGAGGTCGGAGTCGCTGGACTGCAGTGACGGGACAATGGTAGCAATGGGAGAGGTAGGGGAGGCGCCGCGCACAGTGGTGATAAAACGAGAGATGGGAAAGCGGATTCGGGCTGCTTGGTTACTGGGATTACAGAAATCCAGCTGGAGAGAGGTAGAGATGGAAGAAAGAAGTATACAATTAGAAATGCGAGTTTTAATTTCCCGCTCATGCTTAATTATGACAGAAGTTGACAGCATCTGGACTACTTATTAATCACTTTGTAGGCCATGCGTTTCTGTTGATGTGACTTTAATGAAGACTTAAAACTTGAAATTCCTGTGTGTCTCAATAGTGAAAATACTGGAGCAGGACAACGCAAATCCCAAGTTTAATGCGAAATAGCGCAAACATAGTCGGAATTAGGTGATGAAGACATTGAAATGGAGTGCAAACACTGATTTGGGAAAAGAATGAGGAAAAGTAGTAGGAACCAATCATGAGAGGTTATCAGTTTATCAAAAGCTCACTGGAATATCAATTCATTCAAGACCTCTGTTGTTTAACTTTCCACCCGGAAAATTCGAGGAAGGAAAACTAGGTTAAGACTGAGAAATCAGGATTTTGCGTTATTGTTGCAAATAGAAAATGTTTTACCAGAAATCCCGCCTTTTCTCAGGCAGATAATTACACCGATGCGCACAGCTGTTTATCTTTCGTAAGAGGGCTTAGAAAATCTCATATTATTTTAGTTTGTATGCGATACCTAGCACTGCAAGGCACACCCATCCAACTAGTCGAAAGATTGCGAAAGCACTCGAAACCGCTCCAATCCCTCCTTAAAGGACCGGAAAGAGAGGAGCACTCCATACCTATTAAAGCAAAGCAGGTATTTAATAGAGGCTAGAAGCGAAATTGACAAGGTGCACCTACCACAAGAGTGAACTCAGGATCGGGATTCTCAGCCACAGTGCCGGCGAGATTGAGTTGGTGGGTGGTTTCCGCGTCCGGTGAGGTAAAGCTACTGCGCCACAGAGGAAGCGAACGTCGACCTGTCACAAGGTAGCCCCTCTCGTCGAAGAGGTTTATGTTCGCCCAACCCACCGGAAACTCCATCTGTCAGGGTGTACAGCAGAAAACGATGTAAAAGTACTGCACACCGACTTCACCTATCCGAAACAGTTCCTCCAATTGCATGCCTATTTCCTTAGATTTGCATATGGTCCTTTAGTTTCCAAATGCTTCAGTAGCAAAGTCATTAACCGGACCAAGCAACCTGTCAATTAAATATAGAATAATTCTATAAAGCAACATAAGTCTTGTGAAAACCTACAAGGAATTAAACCATTTCCATCCTGTAACCACACAGAGATCAGTCTCGTCTATCAAAGTTTACTACAGGTGAAGAAGTAATGGAAATTCCTTTTCCATTTTAGTGGGAATTTTCAGAAGTCTGACCTTTTAAAAATCCCTTCTGATGAAACTTCGTAACTATAATGAGTACTCGAAAATAGTGTCCCATTCAAAGGACATTCTTGAGTTCGATTTATCAGTGAATTTTACTAGCCCAGATAAGCCTGATTCATGCTAGTGATGAAGGACTCCGAACCCTTTTAAAATAAACATCAAACTACAGCGCGGAAGCACGAGGAACTACTGATACCAAGCAGTGGAGCACTCGAACATGGTAGCAACTTCAACTGTCATTGACAGCCTCGACGAATTAGTGAAAGCCTACGTGTAACACCTAAACTGTTACTTTAACTCTCGGTTTTGGTAACCAACCACTTGGTAGCACTGCTGTTGTACATCTGCCGGGTGGCTTGGCCTTTGAACCATGCCAGCAGCCTCAGGGCCTTCTCGACGTGCACAATGCAGATTCGGCTAGGGTATCATGTCCTCCTTCGTCTTTGGGGGGAAAGTCTTGGAGGGCTACGTACGCATACCAGTTAAAAGGATTAAAACTTGCCCTCTAGTGATTTGTATTTGTAGCGGACTTGGAGTTAAAAGTTCGTCTTACTTCTTGTAGTAGTCGATGCATGCGTCGTGGACTGATCCAACTCAAACGCTCTTCATCACCACGATAAGCTAAAAGTACCAGAGCGTAGAACTGTACAAGGTGATAACCAAAGTTCCTCGTGAAAAACTAAGTCATAAATGCTCTTATGTTCACACAGCTTAAAATAATGTATTGAGTGCTAAACGTCGGAATACTTCTCAAGCCCGAGCATTGCATGCTTCTTGTGTAAATATGTCGGCACTTGAGTTTGGGACCCTATTCTGTTAAAAGAGGTAAAATTTCTGAGTGTGGCCGCAAGCCAGGGAGGTCGACTCCTTGAAAAATAACACACACGCTAGTATCCAACCAAGTAATTGGCCAAGTATTGCAAAATCCGAACGCTTAGAAGTCGTTTAAACAGGTCCACTAAATACAATGTCGTTAAAACGGGATTTCAAGCTCCAACTAGAGCACGGATTGTCCTAGCACAGCCATTATTTAAACTTGCTACACGATACCACTTGAATACAATAAAAACTGGAACTCCAAGGAGTCTAAATCGAACGAGTCCACATTTGTGTAAGTATAGGTCCGGCAAGCATTGAAACCAGGAGTGGTCTGCGTGACTACGGCATGCAAATTAATGCATCGAATCCGAAACAAATCAAGGCACTTTTTTCAACCGATTGTGCCAGGGTTGGGCACAAATTGCCCCCACATCATTTCTCAGTACGGATAATACAAAGGATCTCACGTTTTAAATGCGGAAAAAGGCATACTACACAAAGCAATAAGTAGTAGCATTATCCAAAGTACGGTGATGGGACCGTCAGATGCAGTAAAACGCCTAAATAGCGTGATCATTACACAACCGGTCGACCGCATCCAGTCGGTGCGTGTGAATGTGGAGCCGGCTTTCACAGAACGGTTCAGTTGAAAAGGAAGTGCAGTTGTCTTTTACAGTTCGGTGTTCCTGGTAAGTAAGTCTACTTTTGTGAACCTACTTATTATAGAAGTCACAAGAGGTCAGAGCCTTTTGAATGACCCCGATTTAGAGTGCATGCTTCAGTCAATGCTAGCAAAAGAAAATTCTTTTAGGAAACGTCTCAGCTTGATAGACTTACGATTCGGCCAGGACGTCGTTTCACCTGGAGCAAGACAACACAGACCCTGGTGGCGAGTGGCAAGTTAGAGTAGGTTAGGCGAAAGTTAAGCGATTGGTTCCATTGAAGGGCCGAATTACTACCCATCACGACTGCTGCACCTCGTGTGTTCTAATAACGAGAAAAAAAGTGAAAATAGACTCCGCACAGCCTCATGATGGTGTAGACTAAAAAAGGCGATCAGATTAACTGATTACAATCACCCCGTGAGATGGAAAGAAACTGTCGTTGACGACAGCAACATGGTATGAGATGTGTTGATAATGACTGGAAGTAACATGATATATTAACCAAGAATGCTACTAATTAACACACAAGACGCGTTAACCAACAGTTCTGACGAAAAAGAGGATGTCAATCTCAATCACAATGATCCTGGCGGGAGAGTTGAACTAATACCAAGACAATAATTGACTAAAGGCAACAAACTGTAAAAGAAGGAAGCAGGCAAGTCTCAAGCATAGAGCTGTGACACAAACCCCAAAATATTATAAATGTAATCGAGCAGGCAAGTCCAGCTCCCCAAAATAAGGCACACAGAGAAGTTGACGACTTTTAAATTTCTCCCGACAAAAGTGAGAGGACGGAACCAAGTAAGCAAGCAAGGGGATCCGGCTCTTAGACTTCTCTGGGCGGCTGAGTAACTTTAAAATCCCCTCTCTCCCACAACCTGGTACTTCGCCAGCAGTTGTCCGCCATGCGCCAACCCCACTCGGACCATGTAGTTGTTCATCACACTACCCAATGAGGCATCAAGACTCGAGGCCGAAGAAGCTGATACTGGGGTAGTGGAGGTTGACACTCCTCCTCCTCCTCCTCCACCACCACCACTGCTGCTGCTCTCACTGCCGCCCGGCGATGCTGTCACATCCGTGGTGAGATCGGTGAAACTGGAGGAGCCTGTGAAGAACGAGCCAGTGTCCAATTGCTCCTGAAAAGGAAAGACCAGCCAGTTACAAACTTGTCATTGTAAAAAGGTGACTCGTTTTGGTTCGACATTTAGTCACAGAGGCTCTTTAGTCTCCGGAATTTTTACTGTTGACAGTTAATTGTTCGTATTTGCTGATGTCGTTTTAACATTCGAAGATAGGACAGTAAGCAAACTCGGTCAAAATGAACAAGAAATCTGATTTCGTTGGTTGGGTACCACGATAAAGTTACAGAAGGCATTCGCCGTAAATAGCTTAATCCAGAGACCATGAACAAAGGGAGGCTACTGAAATCGCATCTGATCTCAATTTCCCGCAATCGATCCCTCAACGAATGGAGCAATGTGGACATTTTCAGTAAAGACATGCAGGGATAAGGTGTGACGGAGATTCCAGGGCGCTGCAATAGATTATTACATACCGTTGAGGGATTTTGCGTCGCGGTAGTGAGTTTTTGAGCAGCGCGAATAGTGAG
Organism: Taenia asiatica; assembly: GCA_001693035.2. NCBI lineage: Eukaryota > Metazoa > Platyhelminthes > Cestoda > Cyclophyllidea > Taeniidae > Taenia > Taenia asiatica. Next base: position 125,935 of record LWMJ02000188.1, on the reverse strand, counting down.
AGAGAAGTAGTCTCGAATGTCCCACAAATCTACGCTTGCCCCTGTTGTCTCATCTCCTTCATCCGCTTCTTTCATCCCGAAGAGATCGATGATGGAGGGGAGGGGAGGAGCAGTGACAGAGGTGTTGACGGTAAGGGAGGGATATGCTGGTGTACAATCATCACAGTTCATCTCCTCTGGCACCGGCAAATCGAGGCACTCTAGGACATCTTTGAGGAGGACTGGGGTGAGGCGTGGAATGTCATCACGTTGAAGACATTCTTGTACGTAGGCGTAGTGTACCAGTGCGGTCTCCTGCTCGAACAGATACTCCTAAAAAGGGATAAGACGGAGGGAAAGGGTTGACATTCCCTATCGCTGCAAGTTTAGCCGCTTGAAACCCTTTGGCAAGCGTAATTATATGACATTCGTTCCTGCCTGACACACGGTCCGGAAAAATCTAACTGCCTTACTGTAACTGAGGCAGAGGATTGACCACGGAGAGCTAAACAACAAAGAACATCATATAGAGCTTTCAGCAGACAACAGCTTGTGTACGAAGACGACTCGGACACTTAAACCGCCCTTAGGAATGTTGATAACCACCGACAAGAACTAACTTGAGAGCAGCACACTTTGAGAAGGTACTGAGAGGCTGGATCCACATCGTGGCAGCTGATATCGCCCTGCACAAGTCGCCTCTGCTCATCAATAATCTCCTTAATCGTTGCCGCCACAGTGATTGACTTTGGAAGATTCAGTTTGAGGAGGTGCTCCTTTGGTGGAACATAGCAATCCACACAGACTGCCGAAATGGTAAGACAGGGTAGACGTTGCAGGCGTCGCTGCAGTGCTGCATTCAGCTTTGGTTGAAGTGCAGCCCCAGTGAGGTAATGTGCCATGGCAACAGGCCCGCTTGCCTCCAGACGCCTTGTGTTGGCTTCAGATATCTCGAGGAGGCACTGGCGAGCCCAGGCTAGCTCTGGATTGCCTTCTTCTGCCGCCTTGAGGTGAGCCTGGGATATGGTTGATATTCTAACGAGGGCGTAGAATAGAGGATTAAATCTAAAGTATCCACGGAAGAGAACGATTGATTAGCCAAACTTACTTGGCAATTATGGCATTTTGCTTCTGTTCAATTATCTCAGTATCGTCGGCAACTTTTTCCAGACGCATGAGGGGGAGGAGAAGTTGAAGGCCAGCGAACTTGCATTGTTCATCGTAAAATTCCTCCTCCTCGGCCTTTGGTGATGAAATGCCCTGGAAGATGTAGTCGTTCGGAGGACCCAGACATTCGTGAAGGGGTTCCGTAGAAGCCAAACCCCAGAGGTGAGCTTTTAGGTCCGCCAAGCTCATATCTGGATCGGGCTGGTTGCAATGAAGCAAATCTGTCCATCAAGGTCTTACTTGTGAGCAAAATATAGGCCTACCCACGTTGACAAGGGACTCCCAATTCTCTATTCATCATTCGACAACTACGTTTGGATGATTAGAGATTAAAAAATGTAAACCTAGATTCATCCTACGTATGTAAGCGTAACAGAAAAAAGTTTCAGAGAGAAAAACAATTTGTACCAATGAAAATATTCCCTTTTCAGGAGAGCCACAATTTGATTCGAACGCACTTAGTTTTGTGAAAACTCCGCTTGATTAAGGCAACGATGATGCAAAGGTGAAATGCATTTCATGACACAACAGCATTCATTTATTCAAAACGTGGCAAAGTACACTCATTAAAAATGACTAAAGCCTATTATTTCTGTCTGTAAATCGTATGAGTAAATACCTTCAAGGTTAGAACGATACCGTTGGGCATTAAAAAATCATGTTCCATCGACGAACAATGCTGAAACATGTGGTCCAAACTCTCCAATGTGGTTGGAGGCATTCTGGTATTGCTAAGGAAGGAAATAGCCATGCATTATTATTGATTGCATCCATTCTCCATTACTCAAAATCGACTTAAATTTCCACCACAAATAGATGTGTGGATACATAATCAGCCCTCAATAAATGCCTAATATGCAAAGCGTTACCAAAATAGACGAAAAGAATTATAGGAGCGCAAAAATAAATGGAGATCTTACAAAATAGTCTCATACTATCCAGCGAATAATGCATACTTTGACACAAAATACTAACACCAGATAAATTTCGCATAAATTTATGCTATTTTAACGATGAATTTAAATAACAACATGGACAAGAATTTAAGCAAATTTTTACGTGCAGGTTTAACACTATAGGCAGACCTAGCATTGGATAAGGGGTTGTGGCAATAATACGCGTATAGGGAAGAGAATAATCAATGAACAAGTAAAAAAGGCGGTAAGCAAACAAATAATGAGGCCAGGCAACATGCGAAAAGAGCGAAGAGCTTGGCATGTACTCCGACCAATCACCTTTGAGGGCAGAGATTGACCAATAAATTGCGCAATGGAAAATAAAGACGACAACGAACCTTGAAAGAGAAAAAAGTTAGTTACAACTATAGTTCAATTAAACATCATATGATCCAAAATCCAAAAAGTGTGTACTTTATTTGAGGCCATGCAAAGTGTAAACGTACTGGGGGTAAACTAAGAAAGCCAGCCATTCAAAACGGGGGCACCTTAAAAATATTAATGCAATGTTTAAAAACTGGTTATCTAGCATTAGTAACTTGCAAATGTGTTTGAATGTTTAAGGCACAAGTAGCTACGCCTGCCAGCATTACCCTGTACGAAAGTTTCATAATTTGCTTAACCGCAATTCACCACGCAAACACTTGATTTGATTCGCATCGTATCTCTATCATGCAGCAAGGCACAGCGAAGGCTTGGGACGTCAGATTAGTGAAAGCTGTGAGATTGTACAACTGTTTAAAAATTTTAAGATGTCTTTTCCATGGAAATTGACAAAGCTTACCCATTCAAAGAGGTAATCTGATCCACTAGCATTCAAATTGGTGATTTTGTTAAGCGGAAACGTGGTTCATCATCTTTTTACCATTGTATAAGGGTACACTTTGTTGCGACGAGTCGAAGTTGGCTGCTTGCGGATCCGTGCATTGCAGCAAATATGTTTGCTAGAGAGTGAGCTTTAACCACTCAAAACCATTTTTTACAACGGCGATCTGCTCGCAATGCACTTTAATGGCTAGAATTGTTCTATGCCACTAAAGTTATTTACCGAAACTTGTCAGCGCCCGGAATAGCTCGATGAAGTACAGCGAAACACTTAGTAATGTCACACAGAAGAAGTTTGAAACCTTTAATGTGGTTCTATAATCACGCTGACTGTAGCGTCCCGAGACTCCCTTTAAGGTAAAAGAAGGCAAAGTACAGGAGGTAGAATACATGCATTCTGGAAACAGAGGACTTGGGGGCTGTCGGCACGGCCCAAGTGCTGACCAACCGGTTCAGTACAATATGGCTACAAAAGTGACCGAAACCGGCAGTTCAAACAAACAAAGTATNCGGCCCAAGTGCTGACCAACCGGTTCAGTACAATATGGCCACAAAAGTGACCGAAACCGGCAGTTCAAACAAACAAAGTATTACACTGACACATACAATCACAGTCAACTGGAATTCATTTGCCTGAAACAAACAATCAAATTTATAGTAACTTAAGATATTGTTCTAAGAAACATTTAGATTTCCACTATTCTAGTAAGTAATAAAGCTTCACAAATTCGATGGCTCATTAAAGCCTTTTAAACGTTTTTCCAGCATTTGAAAATACATAAATTGTAAATAAACAGTTTTTATTATTGTTGTGACCGCTTTGTCATCAATCAAATGCGAAATGCTGTAGGGAGCTTGCTAAGGTCAATAATAACATTTTAATGGGCCTGCAACAAAAACTAATTGCTGTAATAAAATTTAAATTATTGTGCATTTTCGGTCGAAAATAATTGCATGGCCTTATAGGTGGTTTGTTCTAATGCATCGACTTGTAAGACCTCAAGTTGAAAGACGATGAAAGTTGGGGTTTTGTGAGTTGCGGCGGAGATGGGTGGTAATATCGGTAAGCCGACCTCTTCAAAGGAGGGCTCTGAGAAGACAGAGTTATCGTCGAACTTTCCCCAGCGTCCAGATGATATTTCAACTGGTGGCGAGTGCACGAAGTCTGTATCTGGTTTGCAAAATCTTCTGTAGTCATTTTTTCTACTAGTTGAAAAACAGATGTTTTCTGTTACCCAGACTTTCGAAAATTCTGGTCTGGTGGAGCAGTGTATTATGATTGTCCTTTACGACTTTGCAGCTACCCTGGATTCCCAACTCACTGTTAAACGAGGTCAGTACTTGGTGTTGATTACTGTGCACCCATTTAATACTGGATTATAAGGAGCTGTTTTTTGGTAAGGGTTTAATGTTTTTATTCGGTTAATGGATTTAATGTGTTTGAATACATAACTAAATTCTATAACCTAACATTTCAGATTAGTCAATTTAGATCTCAAAACCACGCAGAACGTTTGGGCTTAAAAGCCCCCTTACTTTTGCTAAAGCTCTATCTCTTTGCAGTATTGTTGTGCTTGGTCATGAGGTTATTGGTGTGACGCTACTTTGATTGCGCAATCCATTATGGTGTCCCAGGTTTAAATTTTACCCCAGACATTATGCTGGTTAAGGGAATTTCTGAGTTTGCGTTTTTCTCTGTGTTCAATTGATTTTTTGCTATGAAGAATTGTAAATGTTTGCTTTTTAACTTCTAAACGGTTACATTCTTTTGGTAAATTTAAGGCTTTTACAAACTCGTTCTGTATTCCTGTGGATCTTCATGTCCCCTCTTAAAAATAGTTGATTGCCACTTAAGCCCCGTATTTGAATAAACGGGTTTTCGTCTTATACACTTTATTCCTCAGATAATCAAGTATTAGGCTTGTGTAATATTAACTAGGTGGCCTTCGATGCTGCCGGTGTCAAATCGCAGAATGTGCTGTTTACAAGACACTTCACCAGGTTAGGTGTAACCCACCGTCTTTCCGGAAATTTGGTTCCTCCATCCAAAAATACAATAGAGAACCCCTTGAGTTATCACTCTACTGCCCAGGTGGGCGTTGGGCTCTCTTTATATTCCAATGCTAAGGCATGTGATCCCCATTAGGACAGAATTTGAAGGTGCTTTCACCTCAGATGAAATCTTCCGTTTTCTAGTTTCTTTTGTATTTGTTAAAGGCTTAAACATCCCTCAATCATGATGGCACAAATCTCCTGGTTTGCTGACTTGATGTGGGCGAAAGTGGTTTTCAAACGCAGTGGCCCTCCTCCTCGATGCTTTGTTGTGTCTCTTGTTTTATCTCTTAGCCCAAACCCTGCTGATCGTTCTTGGGCCCCTTACCCGGAATTGTGAAACAGCAGTTTGTTCCACTTTATCAACTTTGCGTAGTATTCCAACGTTGAAATCGAGGAGTCCACGCACTCAAATGAAATCCTGTTACCCTGAGCTTTCTCATTTTAAAGCTCATCGCTTGTCTATTGACAACTTGGTTTTAAGTGTGGGGCCACAAATCTTGAAAATATAAGGCTGGTGCCCAAGTCAGTAGTCGTTTCATGGTACTCCAATGCTAAAGGTGGTGTGCTTCCATTTTACAAATTAATTTTAGTCGTTTCTTGTTCCCAACGTTGAGGTTTGATTTTTGTGCCCACAATCGCCAACGTGGATGATGTAGGCATAGTTATTTACCTTTCTATTTAAAATCTCTTGGTCCATGGATCGTAATCCTTAATTGTGTTCAATGACCGCTTCAACGTGGTCTTAAGCCATCGAATATGCGAATTGATGCTTAGTGTTATGTTACGCCACTAAAGCGATTTCATTTCAGCAAGTCAGACCTGAGAACTTTAATTTGCACCTCCATTTCAACTCTATGGTTTTTTGGGTCACATTTCTTTGGAACTCATCAATACCGTCCCCACGAATGTTACGGTGAATCTCCTGTACTGTCACACCTGTTCCATTATAAACATTTCAGAAGCTCTCGTCCTTAGTCGTTTTGCCCTATCTGCTATAGTTGAAATTCTTTTTCATCGTCCGAATCGCATTTCTGAGTCCTATGCTCAGTACTTCTCTATGGAGTGTCTCGAAATGATCATCCGCTTTGTATCATACCGTAGCGCCAGCTGTTGGGAATTTTCTCTTTCAGCTTTGATTGATTATCCTTTTTAACCTCAGGTGAGATTGTCCGTCTCCTGGGCTACAGTCCAGCCGGTGATTGGTCTGAGGTTGAGGCGCCTTCCCACCTACCTAATCGAACACCGCGTGTACCCTGGGCGGGCGCCGGTGGGTGGGTGCGCGGTTGGGTACCCACCAGCTACCTCACGGAGCACGTGCGCCCCCCACAGGTCAGTGGAATTGGTGGTGGAACCACCGAGTGGCGGAGGGTAAGCGATGAAGAGGAGGCTGCCGCGGCGGCAGCAACGACGGCATACCCTTGGTATCACGGTGCTGTCTCGCGTCAGGCCGCTGAACAGCTCCTACGCAGCGGCATAACCGGCTCCTACCTCGTACGCGAATCTGAATCGGCACCCGGGCAACTCTCCGTCACTGTGCGGAATCTGGGCCGAGTCTATCACTATCGCATTAGTCGGGATTCCTGTGGATGGGTCAGTTAGCCTTTACTGATATCGTACCTTGATAAGCTGTTCTCATCAGCCCTGAAATCAAGTCCTAGTCATTCGTGTTCATTGTCTTCTTATATCCCTTCAATTTTCACAGCTAGCTTTTTTATCTCAAAGGCTTGAGTGAAATATTTCTGTGCTTGTCGAGGTCTTTTTATTGCAACCCCTTCTCGCTCTAATTTATGCGTGGCTTAAAATAACTGCTCTTGTCATAACCGAACCTATATAAGGACTTGGTCATAGCCCACTCCCTACTTGTTTACTGTTTTAAGTTCCATTTTCAAACAAATAAAACGCTTATTTTATGCCTTTTTTGACCGGTCTTGTCCTTGCCTCGCCTAAGTGGTGGTGAAGGGCAGACAAGGCTATGCTAGGAAGGCCTTTACTTTTTTAAACCCATCAAAGTCTTATGTTGCAATTTTTCAGTGGTTTAGCAGTTATTTGTACCGCTGGGCAACTGCTCGAAGTCTTGTTAGCTGCTGGTGTGCATTTGGGTCCGACCCATTCCTAGTCGCCTTTCATGTCTGCTATTCGAATCTTCTAGTTATGAATAGGCCTACAAACTTTAGTCTGACGGAGTCTTCCCGGTTATTTGACTTATTTTCATTGCTCCACCCAATCACTAAGCGGCGGTCTCTTCACTTCGGATCCACCCATTGGTCCATTCGTATTCCAAGTTGATCTTCAATCCACTTGCCCAGCCTTGATTCGTACATTCAACCATTAAATCCACTAGTGATCTGCGCTTCCATCCGTTTGTTGCCTCTTTCACTCGCCCATTCTGGGTCAATTTATCCGTCCAGTCAGCTTTGTTTCATCGGTCACATTTCCTTTCATTAATTCGACATCTATCCCCACCTGATCCACTTTTTCATTCATCAATCTAATATGAGGACATCGAGATTCGTTTTCGACCCTTCGCTTTCACTTTCACGAACCCATAAATTCTTTATCACATATAAGGCAAAAAGTGCTTTTTTGCTGGAGCTGTCTCCATTTTAGCTGTCATTGAGGTGCCAGTTGTTGCTTTTTCTGCTAAATATCCAGAAATCGTTTAACTCTGCTTTTGGACACATCTCCTTCACTTTCTTGGTGATGCTGGCTCGATCAGTCTCGGTCTCTTGGCTTTGGAAACGATTGTTGCATGTGTGCCTAATTAAGCGAGACAGGCTAAGCTAGCATAGTGAACCAACCTCTGAAAAGAGGAGAGCATTTTGGCTATTACAGATGGCTATTTCATCTGGCTGGGTGCTGGGGCGCTGACATAACAGTGCTAGTGACTCCACTTACACTCACACGCAATCACGGCCATGACTGCAGTTAGCAGGCTGGCAAGAGGTGTCATATTATTATGTTGCGCTATGAATTAGAACAGTTGTTCTGACCGGTGCTTGCACAGCTCGTGATGACTCATTGTTGCCAGGGTCTCTCTCTCCTGTCCTTCGTTCACTTGCCACCTTAGTTCAATCTATCCGAATGCTTCGATCTCTCTAGCCGTCTATCGTCATAACCTACCTAACACCCATCCCTTTATTCTTAGTCCATAGATCAACTCATCTTTGGGCTGTCAATCCAACTCTGGTCTATTCTTCCATTTCTTACGTCTCAGATTCATCTGTACATTGGCTTAATCATTCATCCATCCATTCGTATTTGTTCCATCACATCTGCTCCTGATTCGCTTATTTATCTAACTTGCCTATTCATCTCCCCATTCATCCCACCTCCCTCGTTTTCAGGTATTCCTCCTTCCATCTGCATACCATTATCCTCAATTCGTTCATCAATCTGTCCTCAATCCATCCACCCATTTTCCCATCCACTCGAAATCCCCACTCTAACCATCCGACTTTAAATCCACAATCCGTCGCTTCCGATATGAGGCGATTTGGGGCGTTGTACGCGTACCCATTTCCTTTGCGCAATGCTGACATCGACATCGGTAACAGTAGAGCCATTTGTTGCATTGTGCTGTAATGATTCACCCCGCCTGGTGCTATTCCCTTTCCCCCTACATCGAAAATGCCCACCAGTGGCCTACCAACAGTTGGCCTTTTTGTGGCTTTAAGCAACGTGCTTCAAATGACATAGGAGGAGGGGGGCAGAGGGAGCATGCTACCTGCTTTGTCCGGTTCGAGTCGAAGCGAAGCAAGCCGACCGGGTCTATGCGGGCGCTGCATGCTGTGTTAGGTGCATCGCATGTGCGCACGCAGCGCACATCCAATTCGAGCCTTTTAATAGCTCTACCTTAATGTCCTCGTATTCCATCCATCTCCTTTCTTGCTCCCTCATCGCTGACCATTTGACCCTGGCCTAGATGATTTTTTAAGAGTAAATGGATGGAAGGGCGATTCATGCATCCCACAAAGTTTCCTCACAAGCTTAGGCACCAGAGGTATTTCTTATTTTTGTCTTCATCTTCTGGTTGGATCGTCCCGCTCCCTCGGAGTGCTTTGGGCTATTTGATTCGGTCCTAATTCAAAGCACGGGAAATAATGTATGTTTAGGTTGTATCCCTGTAGAAAATAAATATGTCTCCTCTAAGCGCCTTTTCACTCTTCGCTGGGTCCCTAAAAAGGTTCATTCACTTACTTAGCTTCCTATCCCAACATTTCGTGCAATTCAAGTGATACATAAACAGGCCGATGTGGTATAGCTTTTAGTTTTGCAATTCATTTGCATTTAACCACGAGCACTTTCTAAAAACTTTTCTCACTTTATTGCTTTATTAATCATTTGTCTGTATATTTTTGAATGGCAAAACAGTTGCATCACGTTCCCTCCACTAAACTCGTTTGTTCCCTTTCCCCAGTTCTTTGAACTTTGCTTTTTTCCCTATTCCCACCTGGCGCAAGTACTTCTTGACTTTATGAAGGGTGAACTTGTTAATGATCTCTTCTGCATCCAAGCTGTGCATTTGAACGGTTACAGCACTTTAGTGCTTATTTGAAAGCACCTATAATTTCGTTGATGCATAACCTTATGCCACCTTCTCATCCCCCCTACTTGACTCACGAACGTAGCTCTGGCTTTGACCGGTAACATCTGTCTTTCGGGAAAATTTGTTTGAGGAGTCGCGTTGTCTATCAAAAGTTGGCCCGCCGCTCATTACTGTCACCCTCACCTCCCTTTTTCCTATGTTCTACGATTTGTTTTTTTCTTCCACTTTTATACCTATCAGGAAACGCCTCTATTTCTTACTTACTGCCTTGTAAGTGTGATAGAGAAACCGGCCTTCTGCTTTCTTCCCTCAAATCCGTCCCGCCTTCGATGGCAGTGGCTTGTGCCATATTTTTGTCTACGCCTGTGTATATGCACTGTTCGGTCTTACTGGGATCTTCTACTCCCTCCACGTACTTACGCTTTGGTGGCACTATTACTAATTCATGAGTACATCCGTAGGTAGTCTTCATTGTAAGGAGGATGCAATGTTGGAAGTTGGAATGTAGTCATTAAGAGGGCCGACAAATTCCTTTTTATCTTTCTAATTTTGAAGCTGCTTTAATTTATTGCATGTTTCATGGAATTTGCAGCGTTTCTTGATTTAGTTCTCTGGACTAAGAGCCTTTTTCCAGTCAGTGCAAATTTTTTTTCGTCTGTTTGAATTCGCTTTTGCCTCACATAACTCTTTTTTGCTCTCTAGTAGCGTAGTATGCCTTTTGTTGGATTGCTTTCACTATTATTAGTTCTAATTGCTTCTTTGTCTGTTTGTTATCTTAAAGCTTACGAAAAAACCGGCACTAAATTGGTAGTGTTGCCTCATAGCCCTCTTCATACACCGCATTCATATCCCAGCGATTCATTCTTTTAAAAATATGGGATGCATTAGCCTTAAGTTTTACCAGCCCAAGCTATTTCACCTTTTCGTTGGTATTGCAGGGAAATCGGGTCTCCAACCTTTTGTGAAGCCACAGAACTCGTTAAGGCTACCACTAAAAGCCAGCAGACAGCACGATGACAGTCCAATTGAGTTATGTACCCACCGGTAGACCACCTTACGTCCTCGAGCCCATGACCTTTCAAATGGAAGCTCCATCAGGGGTGTGAGCATAAATTTGAGGTTTCTCATCATGACGCAGCCATCGTTTAGCCTAGTAACAGATACTACAGCTTCACAGCGATGGAGTTTGCTTGGAAGTGGGGTTGATATTTTCTTTGTCGAGATAATAGGCGTTAAAATTTGTCTGGTTGTTACCTCACTCACACTGAAGCAATGCCATCCATTCGCCTATAGGGGCAGTCGTTCATTGCCAACAAGCGCTCATGTTTTACTTGCACCTATAAATAAAAACACTTAAAGTGATTTTTTGGGGTTTTTGGAGTCAACGACTTGGCATCTCAAGGTAGCAGAAACTTCAAGAGTTTATGACCGCCCCCTAGTAAGGCTTTACTACTAGCAACACACACGCCAATTTTTATGTGGAAGTAGTACACTTCTATGCACACATTCCTTGCTTAGGTAACAAAAAGGCTTATTAAGCTGCCACCAACTCGGTTCGAGCTGAAAAAAAAACATTCGCAATGGCATGGCTACCACCTCATTCCCCTCTTAGGCTGGGATTACTTGAAGAAGCTACACGCCATACTGAGAGCTTATTGTCTGCCGATTTATTCATTGAAAGCACCTCGTCGACTCGATCTTACAAATATCCCTTTCTTTTGCAAAAGTGGTATTTAAGGTCGAAATATCATATGCGTGAATTATTCACCCTTGAAACAGCCCTGGAAATTCCACGAGATTGCCGCTGATTTAATGAAATGGATCACGGCGAAAAGGGAGGAGGAAGCGAAAGAGGAGAGAGGAGGGGGTGCTATCTATCATCCGACTTGCTAAATGAGGCGCTACCACGTCCAATAGATGCCGCGATTCTCCCTGTGCGAAATCGGGAAAATGTCATCTGTTTGACAACAAAGCGGTGTAAGATTTCAAGTCTGGATGTTTACTTCGTGGAATGGTTTAATTAAGCGTTGAATGCCCAAAAGTGATCTATTAGGCTAAAGGAATCGTACTCCATGCTGCAACCTCATTGCTTTCTGCTTCGATGACCAACAGGAGGCAGCGAAAAGTACCAGTACTCACTCGTAAATGAATGATCTAACCACTCTCCCCTTTGTTCATGAAACTCAGTATTTAAAGCTTAAAATTCAAGTTTCTCTTCAGTAAAGCACAACAGGGCAAGTTGGTGTCTCAAATGCCCAAAATTTGTTGCCTTTACAACAGGAAGAACTGCGACTTTAGGTAATGACACTAACGCATCACCTAGCAACACAATGATAAATAGCACAGTGATCTGCTTCATTAAATTTATCTTATTGTTTGGGTAAAAGGAGAGCAATTAGTGCCTGTCTTGGGGATTAGACTTGAAATATTTCATTCAAAATTTGGGGAAGGTGGTTAACCTCGATGTATCCTTTCCCGTCCATATGCTTTGAGTGAGTTCACCTATGTTGATGGGTTGACCTTCGTACTGAGAAGAGGAACTGTGTATTATTGGTTGACAGTAGGGCTTGGAGGTTACTGACATTCTCCGGTGGCCAGGTCGCCAAAACCGGGCTAATCTTGGCCGTTGAAAGGTCTGTGCCATTCGCTCGCGTGTGTGGTCGCTCATCAATGCGAGGTCCTGTCTTTATCGCTAAATGGCATTTCTTCCGCCTTTTTTTTCTCATGGTCAGGGCATTGTGCCATTTGCGACCCACCCACCCACTCACTCGTGAGTCATCAAATAGTAGGACATTTAATGCTCCTTAATGGCCTCTCTCTCCCTGTCTGACGCGGATAATGTGATGTATGCGAGGTGAGTTGCGTATACATGCAATACACACACATTCACAGGCACATGCCTTCTGCTTGGTATGTCTTCTTCACTCAACTGTTGGTCACTGTATTATTAGCCACTTGTGAAGACGCTACTGTAAACAGTTTCTGCAGCAAGTGGAAATCTCTCTCAAGCTCACTGGTTAAGGATTGAAAGGGTGTTTTGCAAAAAAAAGTTCGGTTGGCTATCAGAGGAAGTTGGAGTCAATCAATGGCAGTCGGAAGGGCTTCTCTTCGAACCGTTTATGCATGAAAACTACTGGGACTATCGGATGTGGATGTGTGGATGTGAGTGTGCAATGATGTGTTTGCTGACCAATTTTATGTGGTGGAGGTTGGGGATTGAGTCAGGCCCTTTCGCCGTTTGATTCAGTTCGTAATGTGAGAAGAATGCGATCCCATTACTGGCTGTACATTACATAATCATCACAGGGTCGCCACTGTGAGGGACCTTTACGGTAGATTTGTTTGTTTCGTTGACCTTTTGTTACAGATCACAGTACTTAAAGGCGTGGGAGATTTGGCAATTCCAATCGTCTATCAGAAAGGCGATTTTATCACTGTGTTGCGCTAATCTACTTAAAACGGCAATTCTATGACAAAAATATGCTTTTTTTTTAGATTCATTATTAATTTGACAGGTCGTAGACGACTTGATTCAACTCGGAATTCAAGAGAAGCACAGTTGGCTTTGGAATAAACTAGTTTTTCTCATTCGAACAAACATTTTGGGTGGTTGGCGATTTTTTTCGTTTTTGCAGCCCTAACTCTATTTTAACAAGTGAGAAATGTTTCTGTCGACATGTGTTTAAGCGTCCGACAGTGAAATAGAACCCCATCACGTCGTTCAACGAAGCAAAAATAGACTTCACAAGGAGACCGCATTTCAGTTTTTTTTGCTAGCTATCACCTGGCACGTCTACTCCACACCGGTTGGACGCTGTGCTGTCGGCGCGCGCACAAAGAGGTCATTGTGAATCACTTTTTTTGCAGTTAAACAATGGTGTTTTCTTTTTCACTAACAGCTCGAGAACCGGAACGACTTTTCACACAAACACTCGGAAAGGTGTGTATGTGTGTGTGTTGGGTTGGTTAAAAAATAAGGTGTTTACAAAATCTCCAATGGTTTCTGCTTTATACCACAAGTGTGTGAATATTGCTGGTTGTGTTATCAACTGGAGGTGTGAGAGTGTTGGTTTTTTTCTTCCCTCGTTTGGACCATGCGGAGAATGCCTATTTGTCTTGTCCGAGTAGGTCAATTAACTTGGGTGGTGAAAGCTTTCAATGTTGGACCATTAGCTTGAAACCCGTACTCAGCATTGGATCTGCTGGAGTCCATGTGGTGTCCACTTCATGCCATAAGCGTACAGATTTGATTTTAGGACATTGCCTTTACTACCCTTAATCAACGTTTGCTAGCAAAATCCACCACAAAGTAAACGGCTGCCATAAAATTAGTTTTGTTTAGAAGCAACCTAATCCAATCTGTAAATTGGAAAACAAAGATGTAGGCCATCTAGCTTCAATTAAATAGTGAGAAGTGAGTCGAAAGTGGCGCTCGTACCTTGAGATCTCCTATGCGTTAAGTAATAGGGATTTTTCCACCAGGCTATCACGTTGAATGCGATGTTGCGCAGACCTTAACATCAGAAGAATAATTTTCGTCCAAACCACAAGAAGTGTGATTTTTTAGGTCAAAGATCAAGGGAATTGACCATCTGATCAGTACCAATCACCTAGGCCATCCATCTACCACTCACGCCTTAAGGTGCCTCCGATTTCCCAATCTTCCGCCACTTATATTCCCTGGGAGGCATCCACTGTTTTGCCGTTTGTATGGCTTTTCATGGTTGATTCGTTTCAACACAAAGGTGATTCCCACTTTACCAATCAGCTTTCTCGAGGGTTTCATCCTTTCCAAGGGTGGGTTTAAGAACAGAAAGGTTTTTTGTTTGGACTCAATGTAGAACCTAGACTCTTGTTGGCTCATAGTCGAGTTACAACCGAACTCATGTTTCTATTGTACAGGATCGAAAAATATTTGCACTATTATATTGTACTCTAACAGCCGCCCACGCTCCCTCGGTTGATCTACGGCTTCTGGAAGGGGAAGCCATCTGGTGACTGATTAAAGTACTGCCTTCCTTCCACTCATGGGCAATAGTGAAACTTATTTTGAATAAGAAAGGAGGTTTCGCACTTGCTTACAATTATAAATGATCAGGAAACCATTCGGGACTAGTGGACTACAGGTTACTGACTCGCTTGCAGCACATAAAGAAATACCAACTGGGAATCTCCAGACTCATTTCTTTGTGCTCCTATTCCTTTTTACAGTACTTCATCACAGAGACGCATCGCTTTCCCACAGTAGTGCAACTGATCCACCATCACTCGCAAGCCGCAGACGGACTTATCTGCCCCCTACTCTATCCAGCCGCTCGACGCGAGCAGCCATCGCTACTGCGGGGCACTGGCAGCAGTGGCGGAGCAATTGAAGGTTGTGTTGGAGGCGGCGGTGGCTGCGTTGGCTTAGACGACTGGGAGATTGACCGCTCCGAAATCATGATGCGAAACAAACTCGGTGAGTTGGCACTACTTCTATGGCCAGGCGGTTGGTCGGTCGAATCAGTTAGTCACCGGTTTAGTCTGTATTGAAGACACACACGCATAGCATTGCTGAGAGTGCATTTTTGTTTAGTTTTTGCGCTCTCCCTGCTTTCTCATTCTAGTCGTGATTGGGGACGTCGTCTCCTGAAAAAATGGAGCCTTAATTTATGGGAAGGCATTCATTTGAATTCCACACAGCCGGAAAATTTACCCTGTCTGCTTGGTTCCCCCTAGTTGGCGGATTTGGGAGACTTGGTGGATAAATTATCAAGCTGTCTAGGAGACTTGTGCATGTCACATTGGTTGGCGGTTTCCGAATTTCTATTTGAACCAATTCTAATCTCCAAAATCAAAGTGGTGAGTGGTGGCTGGTATTGAAGTAAGGTGCAAGTTAGAGGCTTCGAATGCATTTATCGCAGACAGCTCAAGATTTTACGGATGTTTCCATTGCGAAGAAAAAAGCTTATGATGTCTACCGTAATCATTTGAATGATATATCGAAGTAAAAAAGCTTACAAGTTAGAAATCAATGAGCTCCTTTCGACTAGCTATTTATGCAATCAGCACTACCTTCTTTAATGAAGGCGCAACAATTGCCTGTAAGTTGTTGCGAAATGTTCTTCACGTTAACTTCGTCGACTCCGGGTTTTGGCTATTCACCATTCCATATGAGTGGCTTCTGCGGGAGACGGTTGATACTATCACGATTCATCTCCAAGGATTTGAAATAAATTACTGAACCGTAGCTCCGGAATTGTTTTCGTTGCAGTGCTTTGATCTTCTTTGAAGACACTCGAAGGCTCACTGCTCTTTAAGTAGGTGGAAATTTTGTGGTCTTCCTTTATGCCATTGTTATGGAAATTGAGCTTCACGGGAGTGAAAGTCTACTATCAAATGTAATCCTCAGCATTTCCGCTGATTTCTCTTCCGCTTCATTCATCACATCAGTATTTAAGTGAATGCTAATCAACTTTTTGATTGAACCGGAGATTATTTTGATTTTGTTGCATCGAGACAACTTCCAGATCTAGTGGTCATCGACCCGTCTCGTAGATTTTGAAAGGCTGACAATCTACGCTCTTCTTATGAACTTATCCTATGTATTAGTTTCACCCCTCACTATAGTATTCCATTCTATCGTTGTCCTGTTGTCATTTTAATGCCAGTTTTGTTGAAGACTCTCTTACGGCCGACTTCGTTTGCTTCAAATCCGGGAATTTGCCAGGGTTTGTTTGCTTATGTTACCATCTTTATAGGTTTGGTTTTGGTATGGTACCTACTCAAATCAACTACAGTTTGATTAACAAAAGTGCCGTCTTGTGGTCGGACTTTTTATACCTAACAACAGTTCATTTCTTGCTGCGGATACTGCGGGTTGTCGATTAAGGCTATCAAAAGAACAGCTTTAATTATGCCCCATCGATGTGTGAAAGACCACCTTTTTGTCTCAAAGTGGTCCTCGAAAAGCTAGGCTCACCCTTTGCAGAGTTTATAGTAAGTGATGTCTTCCTTTTTCATTAGGTTGGGGTCAGTACGGCGACGTCTACGAGGCTCTCTGGAAGCGCTACAATTCCATCGTTGCTGTCAAGACACTGAAGGTCAGTCTGTTGTCTTCATTAACACCATCCATTACAGCGTGAAAGAATTCCGAATGTCGCCATGCTAGTATTGACGTCATTGCAACACCCAAGTTACTTCTGGAAATGCCATTGCATAGCCAACTTTCAAACAAGCTTTATTATGAACGGTTGCAAAGGCTGGGTGGCTAGTGGGAGAGTTGGATTGTGTGGTTCATCTCAATATTGCTCGTGAAGGGATTAAAGAGCCTGTGTAGCTAAATTTGCATCCTTTTTGAGCGTCGATTTTTTTGCTCCCTGTCGTCACTCCGCTTCAGGTGTCACAAGTCCGCTTCTGCTTTTTTGGCGAATCTCCACGACGAGACCCAGTGGCCTATGAGGAATGATCTTTACCGATGCCGTGGAGTTACATGGAATTCGTAAAGATAACGTTCTGTTAGGAGAACTTCACCGGGTTGAAAAAGAGGAATTGTTTGGAGAGCGGTTACCTACAAATGGCATATTCTGTTTATCGTGGAAGGTGTAGTATCCTTAGGTCATGACCATTGAGTACAGTGTTCTTTGTAGTTCTGAATTGTTCAACCCTGAGCTTGCTTTGTAAATGGCAGTGGTGCAGGACTAAGGTAAGATGGGTCGCTGAAAATCGACTTATTGTTTTGAGACGGTGTAGGCCTTAACGCATTGCTTCCGTACTCCAGTTATCCCCATTTCTACACATCGGCGTAGAACTAGCTCCCACCATTGGTGTACGGAAGGGATGGGAAACTACCAGCATAGATGGCATGAATAAAGCGTGTCTGAACACTTTGCTTATGATTAATAAGAATTCTGCTACAGCAATATTGAGTCTATCTTACCATTATTTAGGTGTCTTGATGATGCAAGTCCTACTTCTGCTAAAACATCTGCCATCCCCTAGCTAGTAAGCAGATGTCTAGACTGACTCCTCAGACCACGAATGAATCCTCAAATAATGCCACTCACTTAAAAACCTCTCCTAGTGAGCTCAGTCGGTAGTGTTCACACCCCACCAACATTGTTGGAAGCACTGAGTGTTTGGTGCCTCGCCTTTGCAAAAGTTAATCCGATGGTTTACTTAACCAGTGCTAATAATAGCGCTGCCTCACCTTACCCCGCTTTTCCTTGTCATGGAAGTTAAAAATAATTTAACACACACAAACATACCAACTTCAGTTTTGTGACACTCCCTTTGCCAGCCAGCTAACCATTCAACCACCCAACGCAACCTCTTCCTTTTTCGCTTGTAGCAAGATGTGGACTTGAATTTAAATGACTTTCTTGCTGAGGCCTCAATTATGAAGAATCTCCAGCACAAGAACCTCGTTCGACTTCTTGGTGAGTCGTAGTCATCCCCCCAGAATTCTCATCGTCTGCACTTTTAATCGGCATGGCTATTTTGATTGTCTCGTTACTCCAATGGCTTTAGTTTGACATGTATGCTTGCATGGTTTTGAATGCTTCACCTTAGTTGACGTCTTCTCAATCGACTATCATGTCTAGATTTGGTAGTTACGACGTATCAGCCACTCCAATTGTTCCACTTTATAGCTCCAGGCTTTCAATCATCTTCCTGTACTAGTGAATTTGCCTAATTGGTGCGAGGACGTCCTCATCACTTTCTACTAATCCATTCTTTCAAAACTTGTCAAAATTTTAACTTCGCTGCCCTAATAGTGAAAAAAAAAGACGACATGGTCTCCTTTTTATAACTACCTCATTGGAAAACTAATCAGCGCAGCAATGTTTTATTTTCACTTCTCGTGATTTCGTTTTGGTTTTCCGTGCTCCTGTTTGTGCTTTCACAAGAGGTGGTCTGATTCAGGATTTGACTTTTCACCCTTGAAATACTCCGAATAAGTTTTCATTGTCTATGGGGTAAAGTATGTGATGTCGATAACATTCATGCTTTTGCATTTACTGATAGACTTGTAGCACCCCGTAGCTTCCCTGAAGAAGAAAGAAGGCAGTACTTGATCTAATGCGTGTTGGTGACACACAGTAGGGCTTGAGACCACTGGCGTTGTCCACAGGTCGGGCCGCCCGGCCGGGGGGTAAAGTAGCCAACCCCATAGGGGGATAATTACCAAAACCAAAAGTTAAACAAACAATCAAAGTATTATGTAGTTATCTTCTCTTTTGATCGCAATCCCCTTGATCGACCCAGTGCATCGGCCATCACAACGTAGTTGGCCTTATGGGCGAAACACTTGCAAAACAACTGTGGCAGTCATCAAAGTAGTGTGCAACCGACAGGGTCTGTGCTTGCAACGTCACTGGTACACTGCCTTCAGTGTATGCATCTCTTTCCTCACGCTTGGGTTCATCATTCAACAGTAGAAATAAGATTAGTTGTCCTTTTGGACGGGACTCACCTCCCACTGTCGCCGATGTAGTGTCTGGAGGCTTTCTTGAAGGGTTTGGGGACCACTAGCACGTCCCGAAGGCCGGGCCGCCCGGCGGACGTACAGCGCTTTCTTTACTCAAATCAGTTGAGAATGCTCAAGAGGCTTCAAAACTCATACATTAACTATCTTATTTAAAACGGTGACGGCAAGAGGAGAGTAGCAGTTGGACGTGTTTGAGCTCGACTTACGACTAGTTTTGTCCGACAAGTGGGTTGTTCCCTGGAGTTAAGCTCTCCTACTGGGCTTAGGGCAGCCTCGAGCCTTATGTGTGAATTGTACACCTACGACAGTTGTGTAAAACAAAGCCTTGAAATAGGTTTTCGAAGGTAAGATGGCAATTGAATGAGTGGCAGGGAGCATAGATGTTATTGATTGTAAACTAAGCTCTTGGCGAGTCGCCCATCATCATCGTGGTACCATTTGGGTTTCGCAAAGGCGACTAAGTCAAGGTCTGATGTAGTGGAAAGTGTATTGAAAGGAAGGTTCAAGAGCTGCTCTTCTGTGGTCTTGGTTTTCTCCTTGCATTACACGCAGGATCGCTTCGGGATTTTCCTCGCTCAGAACGAATAATAGCTGTCTCTACCACCCCATTTGCCCCGATTTCATTTCGCCCACTTTTGATGAAGCTTTTTAAATTTTGAACTTGAATGCCTTGACTTTACAGAAGGAAAATTATGCATGATGCTATTTTCAATTCAGCTTGCACGATTTTTTCTCCTACCCTGTGTGTGTTCTTTGCCTTTCAATTTTTCAGATTCTTTTTATACATCGACACCGAGTTGTTGTTTGATTTAGACCTCGAATGTTTCATCCAATTTTTTTTTACTTTCGTGAGTCAAAATGGTTGAAATTTGACGTGGATTTTACAGGTGCTGTTAATAAATGCCCAAATAATAAAAAAAGTTGTTTATGGTATTTGAATCCTAGGTGCAACTTTTACAGCTTTCACCAACTTTTTTTGTCCTGATTCATGATACGAATCTGCATTACCAGCTATTTTCTGTCTGTTGCATTCCAAAGAAGCCGTAAGACATACGGGTTCTGAAGCGGTCTTTCTGGTATGGAGGAGGGCATAGCATACCCGCTTAGACGAAGTCTTTGTATGTCTGCTACGTAGCCGTTCTTGGCGCTTCTATTGATGATTGTTCCTATTTTGTCCCTCTAAAGCTGTCGTACCTTCAGAGTTTGTTCACTATGCTCCATTGTTGCAAAGGTATCCGCTAGCCTCTGTTGTAAGTCCCCTCCATTTCAGTTGTCAACGTTGAATTGCTTCTTCTGGGCTTTTTTGCCACTCCATAACTGGGTAATCACCTTGGACTCAAACAGCTTCTAGAGCATCAGTAGAAGTGGACATGTCTTCTATCCCTTATTTGTTGTATCCAATCATTATAGGCCCCATGAGTCCGGCGATAGCTTTATTATGGTCACGGGCGGGTTTTGTGATCGATTAATGGCATGAGTAAAGCCCTAATTCCACTTACGAGGTGCCAACAGACACTTTTTTCACCATGATATGTTAATTCGCCTTCGCTTCGCTACTAATATCTGCAATAAATCCCCGTCTTGATCTTTCCTCTACACAGGCGTCTGCACTCGAGAGCCGCCTTACTACATAGTGACGGAGTACATGCCCCATGGAAACTTACTGAATTATCTGCGCCAACGGAGTCCTGGCGAACTCACGCCGCCTATCCTCCTCTACATGGCTGTTCAAATCGCCTCCGGCATGGCCTATCTGGAAGCCAATAACTTTATTCACCGGTCAGTGATTCTTTTTGGTGGAACATTTTCCGCCATTCTTGTCCCTTCTTACCAATGATGCCTTCGTTTCGTTAGCTGCAGCTTACTACAATTAATGTCTGCTTTTGTGAAGGCGAGATGCGGTTTTGAATTTGGTAGTCAAAATTAGAATGTCCAGTAGGTTTTGGGGTAATTCTCAAGTCGCCTTATGGAGAGAATTATCATTAATTCGATGTTAACTTTTATTTGAAGTAAATTTGTTACTTTCCTGCTTTCGCTAAGTCCCTCTGTCTTGGAATCGGTAATTGGAATAAATGTCTGAAGTACCATTTCCGTTCTTATTTTCCACAGCAACAGTTATTAGCAAGTCTCTTAATAATACCCAACCTCTTATACCTCGTAAGTGATTTGGATCCTTTAAGTGCCTTTGATATGATTATTTTGTGGTTGCTACTCCAGCTGGTAATGTCTGAGTCAAGTAGGCTGAGAAGACAAAACCTAGGGCTCCTTATCGGTAGCTTCTTCTCTCCGTCCATTTAAAGACTAACAATGCTATCTCTTCATCAACATATTTGAACTGGCATTTTCATGAGTGTGCTTATTAACTTCATTGGTGCAACATCGGCGTTGTTCCCGTCGAAGATATGCAGCGTACCGGTTTGGGAGTGGCCGTTGGTGAATCAATGGAGGGGGTGGGAGGTCACAAGGACATGTGAAATGGTCAGAACTCTGAATTACGGGAGTCCAAAGAGGTGCAGCCGCCAATGTTCGAATTTAGCCTGTCCCATTGTGCAGTAAAAGTAGGGTGATTTGCCCCGAACTCAATACTCATCAGTAATGGTTCGAACATTCTGAATAAAGCACGAATTTTCAGGAATATCACTCAAGTTTGCGTCTAAGGCAACGAAAACAACATGCATTTCTGAATATTACACGTTTAAGGAAAAAATATTTCGGATTAAAAGTTTGCTTTGCTTGTTTTGTAGAACAGCTGGCGCATTCCGTACCGCTAATCTGATAGTTTAAGAGGGAGTGGGAATGGCTGTTACTATTAGATTGGGTGTAAGACGATTTGTATGATTTAAGCAGACGCTAACATTTCATAGCCCTCGGAGACTTCCCTGAAGGTAGAAGGCACAACACTTGGGCAGAATATGTGCTGGCGTTATGCAGTAGGGCTTCGAACTACTTGGTGTGGTTCGGGGGCTAGGTCGCCTAGCGAAGCCATCCAGGAGCTCCATTATCAGAACCGGAGGTTGGACAAACAACGCGTTGCAATTTCACCTCAGTTTGTGTTCGTCGAACCATGTTTTATGAGTTGAGCGTTGTTTGGAGTAAAATTACGATGAACTCCAATTTGCCAAGGCAATAGGTAGGAAAATTAGCACTTCTTTGTCTCATACTGAACAGCACCCACGCCCCTGTTACCAGGACATGCGCAGAAAAGTTGCCACTACCTTTGGCGGGTTGTTTAATTTCTCTTCTGCCTCCTCCTCCTTCCCCCTTCTCGGTTATCTGGGCCTCCACTCTCCCTTTCATCAATCAGGCTTACCTTCTTTGCCTCTGCGTGTGTTTACAAAAACATACGAACCGGGGATAGGGGCTGATTCATCGGCGATATTCCCCCTTTAGGTGTGTACACCGTTTGGTCAATGCCCGCTCCAGCCAACATAACACCGTGTCTAACAGTTGTTGCGCCTAGACCACAACTTATCCATCCGAGCTAGCAAACGGATTGCCTTGCGTGTTTCTTACGTTTCCCCTTCTTTCCTCCCTCACCGTTGCAACATGGGCGTTACTCACCCCCTTATTTCTGGTCCCAACCTTTTGGGAAAAAAATTATTTCTCCCTTGAGGCTACAATTGTCCCCACAAGCACTGGTGTCCGCTACTTCGGTCGCGACTCAGGTCATGTCTCCTACCCAGCATGTGACTCACTTGGGGAATTTTCAAGTGGCAGATGCGATTTCCAGTCAAAAACTGTTTTTTAAAATCGTTTTAGGACTACTAGCAAGTCGAAGGATTCGTTGAAAGCGCCTATGCTAACACATATTCGCTGTTTTGAGGATTTTTGCTCTCATTTCCTTTCGAAAGGCTAGGGGCGGGAGAAGGAAGGAAAGAGTCAGAATTTGTTCCTTGCAATCACTTATTTTCGGCAATCCGGAGGGTTTTTAATGGCATTTTTAGAGGAGTTGTCACACTGAAGCGAGGGTAGCTACGAAAGTCTTACGAAAATTGAAATTCGGTAGGAATAGCGCTCTGTTATGCTCCTTTCGTGAACAGCTGGTTTGTGTGACGGCAACACTAATTCATTCTAGTCGGCAAAATGGAATCGAGTTACTTCTCGTAGAGTTCAAAACGATCCTGGTGTTATCGACAGATGCCGAGTGATTCGGACGTCCAGCTGAAGTGTAGCGCACGATAACTGGTTTGAATTTTTTTGTCTTTCCATTATTGAAATATTAGCATTATCAGTTTTTCTGGTTTTAACTTCACTAGTGAGTGTTTAGTCGTGGAATTACAATTACACCCACTCGGTCCTAACTCCTCTCTATGGCCACGAGGAGTGAAGGCCGAATCGGAGTGCTGGTTAGCGTAGATGGGAAAAGTGCTTTTTGGAAGGGCCAAAGGAAATTCAGGAAATGATTTAAAACTCCTCGTCATCCCCAAGTTGCATCAGAAATGATGACGGTATGAGGTGAAAGCTGATTAGTCATTTGTCATGTTGAACCTGCCATGTGAAGATCTCTTGTCAGTAGGCTGTTTAATTTGCCACTCATGTAAAAGAGTTGTCACGCGTGAAAAACATCAATCTTTCATGCATTAGGGGGTGACAGGTATTTACCAGTATGTGTTCACTAAGGGGATATTTGGTGCCTATTGGAGTCGTCAACCAGTGGGCGGCAAAGTCGGGAACTCTCTGCTCTAATGCGATGGACGTAGAGCGTTCTGTATGTCCAGACAGCCACAGCTACAACTACTCATATGTAAAGAAATAATCCTGAGACCTAATTGCAGAGGAGGATATTTCACAAATTCTGAATGCACCCTTTGAATTAGCTCATGTCGTGATGTTTCGTGGCAGCTTCAGATCAATTTGGAGTACGTGTACCAGGTGGGTACCTAAGCAACCGTTAATTGAGAGGAACCCGATCCCCATGTTTGTTTCGGAAACACCTGACTTCCCCCTTTGTAAAAAAAGGTGAAAGTGGCATCAAGATAGAAAGTAACCTTTTAATGTGCTGTGGACAAATCAGCCTTTCAGAAGTTCAAGTCTCTCTCACCTCGCTTCAGCACCTTCCACCCAAGTACGGGCACTGAGTTTAATGCTTGCATTAGATACTGTAGATGTGGTCCTGAAACTTCCTGTCGGGTTGCTTTCCTTTTCCTACTTTGTATCCTTTTTGCTATGGGAGTGGGATGCACTGAAGGGTCTTAGCAACACTCGAAAGTTTTTTCACAAACTATCACAATTTTGCTCAAGAGCAACTGCTTTTTAGTAGTTTGTTGATGTATTCATCTTGCGAAACAAAAATTGACTTTGAAGTTTAGACTAAGCCAACCTTTCAGCATTCGTGAGGTTGATTTTAGTCCTCAAAACTAAGAGGCTTCTTATCCTTAAGTGCACACATTTGAGAATGTGGTTTTATCAAATAACTTGTAGTCCTAAACGGCCATTCCCAACCCCGTTCAATGAGCGTCACACTTAACCCAACCACCTCGTCTACTAGCTGGGCACTATCAAAATCTTGCGTGACAGGCAATAGCCGGTCCCATTGGTATCCTTAATAAATTTAGATAAGTGCATTGTCTGTCATTACTGACCTATTAAATTATGCGTCGGTTTCTCGTTTGTTCTTCAAGGCTAGCATTGCGGATTCCAAATTTGACCAACTAAGGAAGGTGCCTGGGCACCCTTTGGGTGTTCTCTATGCTTTCCTAGTGGTCGAAGTTTTTCTTAAAGACGAAAGAATTACAAAATTTGGACTTTACTTCCCCGCGAAGCTAGAACGAAGAGCTAAGCAAGCAATTAGAGTAATTACATGTCTCCTCTCTCCTTTTGAGCGCCTTTCTCGGTGCTTGTCTTGCCCAACCTTCCCTATCCACCGCCACAACGTAGCCGGTATTGTAAGAAAAACACCAAACACAAATCAACCGCTCCAGTCGTCGATTTTGCGTGCAACTGAGAAGATATTTGACAGCAAGGTAGCTGATTGCTCTTGGCAATTCCACCGGCATTTTGTCTTGCGTAGGAACTTTGTTGGAAAAGTAGGAGAATGTGCAAGCCCTCTTCAATGCTCATCTCAAGTCGTAAGAACGCCGGTCTAAAAGCGAAGGCATATGACAATGGACAGAGTTTAACCTAGTAAATTAGGAATAAGATTTCGTGTTTGTTCCTTCCCGCCACTTTGTTCTCACTTCGGTTCTGCGCAGCTATATCTATCTGGGTTCTATTCTCCTAATAGGGCTATGAAGGAGGAGGTATCGCGTGTTCACCTGCTTGACGCCCTCATAGAGGTCCTGAAGACTGTTTTTTTAAAGCACTTTTTGAGATAGTTTACGGTTAATGTCGCTCCGGATGCTGATAGCATTTCTGTAGAACACGGCACTGGTGTGGTTTTCGCTGTAGTCTTCATTTGCAGCTCTTCTATTTGGCGTATTCATGGATTCACTTGTCTGCAGCACATGTTCCTCCATCACGTTAGGTCTCAACATCCAGTAATGGAAAGCAGAGTGCGTGTTCTAAAGCATTGGGTCTGCTTCCAGCTATCACAAATATAGCACTCTGAGTCTTTCCTGAAGACGAAGGAAGTCTTAATACTAGGGCGAAGTATGAGCTGCCAACGTGCAGAGGGGTTGAGCAGAGCGGAGCATACCGCCGGGCTCTCGCTGAACCAAAACGAAGAGTTAGGCAAGCAAACCAAGTCTCATCTCTTGTTTCAATTTATCTAGACGTATTAATCTCGATTCTTGAAAGTTAATGTCGATCGTTATTTGTTTTGATTCCTAAAATCAATCATTCCCTTTTGAAACCATTCAGCAGAGCATTTCTAATCATCCAACGTACCTTTCTTCAGTGTGATTTGATCAGCTAAAACTGAACCGTTATCTATTTCGCCCAGTTTGTACGTTTTTGATCCTCTTCTTTCAAAAGTCAGCGTTTTTGCTGCTCTGTGTGGGGGCTTGTGACCTTTGACTGATCAACAGGCAAAAAAGGGAACAAAAACCTTTTGTTTCGATTCGGAGAGGAAAAGAAGGTGTGTTGTAACGGGGTATTTTTGAGGTCTTGTTTTAATTAATGCTAGCGGTTGCTGCTTCTGTAAATGAGCCAGTCACTTCATTCGATGGGGCAGAAATGGACAAAGCGATTATTTTGCACCGTCAACTAAACTGATCCCTGTGTAATTTTTCATTAGTTTGTCCTGAATTCGGTGCCTTCTTTCGGGAATGTAGTGATGCTAGAATCAGGAAAGGTTGGTTAATTAGAGCCTGCCAACCGTTCTTTTGGGTAAAAACTTTAACAGGCTTTGGGGCCTTGACTGAAATGACCTGTGGTTGCGCGTTATTGAGGGATTTCCTCTGAGTTAATGCTCTTCTGGAGTGGGCTTGCCACTTGGGTTTAACCAGACGTTACCCAGATCGCTTGGGATCCGTCCGATCGCTGCTACCATAATGTCAGCGCTCTGACTTATTTATTTCAGTAACCATTAAAAAGAGCCATTGTTAAATGGACGGAGTAGTCGGGTATGTGATTCTGCTATTTTCATGAAGCTTTTATGCTGTGGTAATTTGTTGTCGACTAGTGACAAGAGCCCGCCCCCTTGCTGGCCCTCCTAATGGCATTCTGTGATATTATTGGCCGCCTAAATTATGCGTAGTCTCTTCGGGTTTTTGCTGCAATGGCGGCATTGTCGTCTCAAACTGCGCAACTGTTTTAGTTATGACATTTGTATGGCCGTGTTCGATGCCTAACTCTAAGGAGAGTTTGGCATAACTCTTGACATCGACATATGCGGGTTTAGTACGCTCACATAATGAAAGTCCTTGCGTTGACTGTGAAACAGTTGTAGCTTGGCATATTTCGTACAGCTCAACTATGTGTGCGGACTGCTTAGTTTCCCTGATTCCTGTTATTAGCTCCTAAGTAGTTGGGGCACCATAGGAAACAAGCATTTTGTGACTTGGAGCTCATTTAATTAATGCCAATGCTTATTGCTGCCCTTATCTGATTTGGGTTACTTTTTAGCCAATCGCCTTAGAGCGCGGGTATGAACAAAGGCATGGTCATTTATTGCATTGGTGGAGTTTGTTTTTTCCCTTCGTGAATCTCCATTACAAATTAATTGGCATTCCAAGCTGCTTGAATTTTCCTATCCAAGGAGGTTTCAGTGCTCTGGTCTCATCAGCTTTAAATGAACCATGATACGATTCAGTTTTGTCATTTAGCCTCTATTGAGGCTTAAGCTTTTTAATTTAGTCTGTTTTATTACTATGATACACTTAATCTTTAGCAAATTTCAGGATCAGGAGGGGGCTTATCTACCTATCTACCCCCTCGAAATGGTTGCCATCTCGATTATTCTGCCTTTGAAATTGCCCTAGGTTGCTGCAGAATTAGCTCGTGCTTCATCTGGACTGCTGTAGTGACATTCTCCCATCAAAATTCTATGCCGCTTATAATGGCCTCTCTCTGCTTTTCTCGTAGAGGAAGTGTTTGATGTCACTCTCTGTTATTAGTGTGCATATTCACCTCAATTTTGGCTCCAAAGCTCCATACCGCTCTCACTTGGGCTTGTTTGACCCCGCCTTCTGCCCACCTAGAAGCAATTTCCGATTTTCCACTGTTCACTCATCTGTGACAGCTGATATTGGCTCCGCTGAGGTCGCGAGAAGGCATAATACTCAGGCATGCTATGCATTATCGACGTGTAGAAGGGCTGTGAGGGAGGCCACTCGCCTGACTTGGAGGCCACACCGACCAGCGGAAGCACAAAAGGAGAGCCTTGAGTAGCCGCGAGACCAAAGCGAAGAGCTAAACAAATAATCAAAGCATTACATTTGTACCTTTACAATGCATCACTACTTCTCAGTCCATATTTTTTTGCGTCGTATGTTCAAAGCAGGTGGAATATACTTAGGTGGATCTGTAAATTCGACTTTCATTTAACATCACTAGTATTTAGAACACACAAAAAAGATATTATCTCATTTTTTTCAAAAAGGCTATTCATTAATTTCAATTCTGTGCAGCGTAGCCTTTGTCTACTGTCTCGTGTTGCAAATTCCGAAAAAGTATTTTGCGACTTAATCCCTTTTGCAGTATTTTTTGCCCAATGCCTAGTAGTTATTGGTGTTTCTATCTGTTCAGCTTTGCCATTTCCCTATTCAAAGAACACAAACTTGTAAGTAAAGGAGGTGTCATGGAGTTTACTCTTCTTATAACCCCCCAACAACTTGCTCTTTTTCCATTCTCGTGATTGTTTTTTGGCAGTCTGATCAGTCCTCCTAGGTGGTCGTTTTTAACCACTATTTCAGATGGTCTGAGGTCTTTTCATCAAAGTCACATTACCAACGAAAACAGAACATTTCCTTGCTGTGCTCTTAACTAACTAGGCATTTCCTTGGCGCTGCAGTTGCTTTCATTTATCTTTGCGTCCTTGTTACCTACTTAACTAAGAAGAGGTACCATGGTCGTTAACTTCGATTCACCTGGATTGACTCTGTGGCTATGATTGTTACTGGACGAGTTAACCAGGTTGCTCATTTGTATACCCTTTTTCGGGTCTACTTGTTATTTGCTCTCACCAGTTTAGTAGCATGCGTAAGATATTATCATGCCGCCCAGAACTCCTCTGTGATGATAAGTATTGCTCACCCTCTCTTGATGTTTTACAATGAGCTAGCAAATTAGCGCACTATGGAAGTGACTAAAACCTCTTTCATCTTTTGATTGGCAAGCGTTTTGTGACTTGGTTATTGCTCCTCTTATCAGATTTAATCGACTTTTGGACCATTTATACTTAAGGGAGGAAGCTTTATGCTAGTCAGCAAAGTGTTTACCTATACCATTAAAGTTGCTGCAAGTTGCAAAATCTCGCGCCGGATCAGTTATGAGAACTTAAAGAGGAACTATTAAAGTACATGCTTGAAGGCACTCCGTTGTCAAGCAAGAATTTGCTTAACGACGAACTTAGTGCCGTTTGGAATCGGTTGGTTTCAAGACTTGATTTTTCTCGTGAGTTGATTGCAACGAACGGGGCCTATGGTGGGGTTTGAGCGCTGGCCCTCTGAAACGCTCTTTTTTACCTTTCTGCCCTTGCTTGTTTCGCATACATTACGAGGAGACTGTGGGCAAAGGAAATACGTGAATGCTATTCCATCACAAACAGAGCTACGGAAAGATTAGTCCTGATGTGGTCCCATTTGGTTCGTCGGTGTGCTGGGGTGTCTGATTTACATGCTCTTCTGAAGAGCGAAATGCCTTTCGCAGACACCTTGGCTATTAAGTCGAAGTGGAAGAGGTACCATCTACTGATGCTGTAATAAGATCTCATTTCGGGGACCGCCGAATGCATCCATGAATTCGCCTTGATTCGTGATTGGTTGTGCCCTGGACGTTTCTAGGCTTTCTTTTTTTTATGACAAGAAGTGAATGCATTCATGTCAAAGTGAAGGCATCGAGGTGGATGGGGTTGCTTTTCCAACAAAATTGGGCTGGGTGTTAAGGTTGGGAACCTGAATATTCCGCGAGCGTTGGAAGGGAAATAGCCTTCTCCACCCCCGCTCACCTTCTTTGTGAACCATAAATGCTATTCTAGGAGAAACAAGGGAAACCTAGATCAAAGTTGAGGCATTTGAGTGTGAATGCGGGCACAGTCACTTTCGCGGCAAGACAGTGACGTTGGAATCGATGCCTCGCGTTGGAATCAACCCAAGGTCTTAACTTAATGTTCTCTTTAGTGACTTGGAGATAAAGGCAAATATTTGTACTTACAAAGTGCATCTCTATGATATACTGGCCAATCAGATGACAATGACAACGAGAGCTCAAACTGCCGAACGTTCTGGAGTGTTCGAGGAAGAAACGCAAAGGTGTAATTTACTGAAGGGTGTGAACTTTTTCAGCGGCCAAAATTTCCACTTTTCCACGGAGGAAATCAGTCTAGCAGCGAATCCATCTAGCCGAAAACCTCATTGACGACGTTTTTTTGGTTGGTGAAGGGAGAGTAGCATGTACGTCCCAATCGGTTGGAGTGAGAAATTCAATTTTGTCAGTTGTTGCTTATCTGGATTACTATTGCAGCAGCCGCGTGATTGATAGCCATAGGAGCTTGAAATTGTCTGAGTCGGGAGACATAACTCCTCGTTTCCAGTGTCATTGAGTCAAAAGTCAAAAAGGGAATACGTTCTGCCCCCTTTTTTACCACATTTCCTTTACAGCACAGGATGCATGAATGCTTGATTGCTTCTTAGAGAATTTGGACAGTTCAACTTGACCCTTCATGGCTCTTGCGGTTAGTCATGTAAATCACTGCAGCGGCGTCAACGAACGCGCTTTTTGACAGGCAATTGGGTGGCTAGTGAACTCGCAGCGTTGAAGGTCAATGCTTCGAACGACTTCCGGTGGACGAGTTTAATAATTTTGACCGCAAGTGGGCTGCGTGTCATATGGCAGACCTGACCAGGACAGTGGGTAATGCAGCTGAACTGAAAGCAGTCTAGCGGCGTCAATCAGATGCATCCAACTTGACGTAGAGGCTGCATTTGGCGTGTTTATCATTTTCTTAAAACTAGCAAATTAATTTAACACCGAAAGGGCCATGTCGTTGAAACTGTTTGACCTTAATGACACGACTATCAAGACGCGTCTTTCTATCATCGTCGCGTTTTCTTTGACGGATCTAGTTAGAGTAGTTTTAAGATAACTGCTCCCTTTTTTGAAAAGGACTACAAATTGGCAAAAGTTTTGGACCTGTAAGAGTTATTTGAAGTTAATCGTTACTTCTCGCAATCGTCAGACATTCCTACTAACATGAACAGGTTTATATTTACCTAAATCGACACATGGAAGGCACACATTTACGACGGTTGGAAAGTTACAATGAGATTAGGTGTTTTCTGATGGTTGCATTGCTTGTAATGAATCATAATATACCGAATATTGGAATCACGTTGGTTTCCGGCAATTACTCCTATTTCGAGGTCTGTATCGTGGACAGTGGTGAAGTGGCGCTGGGCTTGAATCAGTTCAGGTGCTCAGTACGGGGTTGGGGATGGCACTAACCTGACGCCGGTCTTTTCACTCTCCCGCAATTCGGCTCCGTGCATGCCGTCTACGCTACTAGTCTTTCATGCCCTCTTTACGTTTGTAATAAAGCCGCTTCCCATTTTAGTCATTGAAGGAGAAAGCAGCTGTTGCGGACGAATAGATTTCCTGGAACAAGCAATCGAATGGTCAAACGAGTCTTTTGAACTGTTAATAAAGGCTTCCAGTTTTAGATCCTGCATCATTCTTAGTAGTAAATCGGGACATGCTTTCAAAGGTTCAGCTAATTTTCATTTGATAACATGATATCTTCATCTCCTTCTGAACAGCGATCTAGCGGCCCGTAACTGTCTAGTGGGCGATCAGTACGCTATCAAGGTGGCCGATTTCGGCTTGGCGCGCTATATGCAACTGCATGAGGATACCTACACCGCTCGTAATGGGGCCAAATTTCCCATCAAGTGGACTGCTCCCGAGGGGCTCGCCTACTTCCGCTTTTCCTCAAAGTAAGTTCTCCTCCATTCACTTAAATTGAGGCTGTTAGATCTGAGCTATGTTTGGTTACTGCTCAAAATGTGGTAAAATTGGAGCCAAATGAGTCTGAATTGAATAAGTACTCGGAGGAAATGTGATCGTTCTTTATCGGCCACTTGTCACAACATCATGCGTCCTTCTGTTCTCAATTGTGTCTTTGATTCCTTTAAAATTTCCTGGCGTTTTATGCGCCTCCAATGCTTCTTTCTACTGTTGGCTATATTTTCCACCTACGCAAACTCCTGCCTTCATTTGCCTCCCCCAGTTAGTTACAGGCGGCATTCACCCGCTGTAATTGATTGGTTGAATAAGGTCATGAACTTGTTATTGGCTAGAGTCGTGTCAAGGCTGAGAGCTAGCTTATTCATTTCGATGTCTCCTCTTTGTGTTCTGGTCTATCTCAAAGTAGTTCCCTACTTTGATCTCTTCTGTTCTGTATTGTTACATTTGGACCATATTTCATTTGGCTAAACCGTCTTTACAGATACACCATCTATTTTGGGTGATTTGTGCGGCTTGTGTCAAATTTGTCATGCTAGCAGTGACAGGTATGTTTCTTTCATGGTAAAGATTCAAATGACGATAGAAGACTTAGTCATTTCTTATCCTAGCATGGCAAGGGCTTTTGGACGCTAACACCTATAAAAAGTTTTGTTTCTGAAAGCCTAGACAGCTGTGTCCTGTCCTATTTCCCTACTGTTCATTCTACCCCATTTCACATGTAACTGCCCAGTGTTATTGCCAAGACAGTTTTACAGACCATCTAGAGCTTGGAGAAGTATCATCAACGGATCGCAATGAGGCACCACTTCTTTTCATCCCGTCCTAAAAAGATGTGGTTTGAGGTCACCTCAAAGGCAAGTTTTGAAGAAATATGAGTTATGAAATCTTGAATCGTCCTTTAAGAATATGACTTCATTCCGAGGGATTTTCTGGTCTTAACTGCGTTTTCGTGACCACCTTCGGAGTACATCGAGGCGCGCCGAGTAGAGAGACTGGAGCGGTATTTCCTTGGCCTTCAGCAAGTGAACAATGCTATGTGGAAAGTATGAAGTAAATAGTGGACTTTGAGCGTTGCAATACGGAAGTCCTCTCCAACCACAGACCAATCTGTTAGCAATCTAAACCAATTGGTCTTTAAATTTCATCGCCATCTGTCAGTGGGTCGCGATTGTTGGGCTTTCATCACAACTTGTCCATTTGATTTCGGTGAGAGCGTTTTGTTCTATCAATCGTCGAAAAGCAATCCCAGGCACATTAATTGTGATTTTTCGTTATTATTACTAGGAGTGGATGGTTCGGAAATATTTTACGCAGCACCTTTGAATGATTCACCATTGTTAAACTACTTTCGGGCTGTTTGTTCTACCACTGCATACCACACTCTCCCGATTTGGTCTCCGCACCTCTTGGGACCGAGTTGCATTTGTTTCCTGAAGACGGCAGGCTCGATTTCCATCGTCTTCTGATGACAGTACGAACTTAAGGGAACCAGTAATAATACATCAAAACAATGGCATTGTAATGAGATGTGCTGCAGTCTACTATCTTTTGCTTGTCCACATTGCGGTCCGCCGGAAGTTTAATTTGAGATCCCCAGTATCTAACCGTTCTACATCTGTCCGTCGGGTTGTTGAGTTCATGTCATGCAGATCCGACTACTTTGTCTTTATCTACCTAACTTATCACATTTTCAAAATTTGTACGGCCAAAACTCACTCGGGAGTTCTATTTCGAAAGGAGATGGGGGTTTTTCCATTTAGTTGAACAATTTCGACACCCCATTCACAAACTTCTATTCTGTCTCCTCGAATCGGTCATGATATTAGCCTAACCACCAAGCTGGACTTAAATCAAGTCATGACCTTAGGATGAACAATACTTAAATAAATGTCACAAAGCTGGACTTTCAAGATCGTGTTTGGACGCCTCATCCCTATCCGCTTTCGGTGATATTACCTCTCCTGGATCGCCCATTTCAAATTGCATCAAGTTGGTCTTTTTACGTACCGTATTCTGGCTCTTTTTTATTGAAGAAGGGGGTCAATGTCATTTCATCTGAGCGCACTTTAGAACTTTAATATTGATCACCATTGCCGTTGGAGGCATCGTTAATTTTGGTCAAGATTGACGATATTCTCAAGGGTCGAAAAAGAAACCTCAGAAATTACTACCGGTATCTTGGCCTCAGCCAGAGTAGCAATGGTCGAGACTTCACCTCATTTTCGCTGAACCAATCGGTGCTGTATTCTACCAAGATTTCTGCTGGCACGTCAGACGATCTAAATGATTGCGAACGAAATCAGTCTATGAGCTTCACTTGGCCACCATGATGGTGGTCCGAGGCCACAACGGCCTCAATGAGATTTCGCTGGGAATCAGAAATGTCACCCAAGTGAGGTGCGTAATCGTTTGCCCCTGCGATGCTCCTGGTGACGCCAAGCGTTCAGGGAGCAGACAGATTTCCTCTTCCTCCTTCTCGCTTTTGACCTTGTTTACGGCTTTTATGTGGACTCTTTATCCACTCGGCTTTCCATCGACCCCTAAACCAGTGCCTCAGTGGAATAGATACACTCTTGCCTCTGAACTGACCACATTTTTCACACCGCAGCATTGCTATGACCATTCTTTTTTGACTGAGACTCAAATCTGTTGAAAGTGCGACTATTTGTTACAAACAGGTTTTGATTCTTGCAGATCATCTGAGCTCCAATTTCTTGGTGCTCTGTGGGATTTAATTCAGTCATTTACTGTCAGCAGACGATAGCGTGTGCTCTGCGTTTTTTTTGGTGGAACAGTAAAAACAGGAGAATCCCCACTTAGCTTTTCGCATTAGGGACTTGATTTTTTTTCTGTGAAAAAAAGTGTTTTGTACAGCAAATGTATGTGTGTACCTTATCAATACAAATGGTGCGGCTGTTCACAAGATTCCAATCTGCCTCTATGCATTCTATTTTAGGCGTTTCATTTTGACTGCGTAAAGTCAACCCTTTACCTGTGGCGACAGGCGTTGTTTTTTTCTGCGTCCAATCTAATCTGGGCACTCCCTTCCTCCCGCCAAAAGTTTGTGCTTTTTCCATTTGTTCATGCTTCCAGATCCAAAGCCTGCATGCCAGAAGCTAACCCTATGGACGTTATAAGGCAGACGGGTATGAAGGGGGCCTCATTATGCTTGTAGAACCCTGAAATAAAGGTGTGGAAGCCGAGTCACGCTGTGACCGAGTCTGTTCTTTCAAGTCAAGCCTCACCTAGCCATTATTACAGTTCTCGGGGCTGGAGGCGTTGTAAAATCCAGGCTCTCTTTCAGTAGGCGGGGTGATACATACTGACGAAATGAAGGGGCTTACCCAGACACCTAGTCGCATTGGCTTTCTCCTTAATGGTAGTCAAAACTGGAACGAACGGAAATCAGCCACGCCCTCTGTGTCATTGGGGAACCCTGGGTTCCGTCGTCAGTACCGTTCTCTGTTCATGTAGACGTGCCTGAGCAAATCAACCGTCTCATTTGACAGGTCCGATGTGTGGGCATTTGGAGTTGTGCTTTGGGAACTGGCTACCTACGGGCTCTCTCCCTACCCTGGCGTAGAACTGCATGGAGTGTACCAACTTCTGGAAAAGGGTTACCGTATGCAGCGTCCTCATGGCTGCCCTGAGTCTGTTTACACCATCATGCTGCGATGTGAGTCACTGTCTTCTCCTAATTACTTTACTTCATTGAGTTGGTATTTCAATTGCGGTTTCTCTGCTTCTCCGTTTTAGGCTGGTCCTGGGAGGCCGCGGATCGTCCAACCTTTTCGTCAATCAAGGCGGAATTGGAGGAAATGTGGCGAACTATTGACATGACAGAAGGTGAGCTTCTCCACAAAGTGGTCGACTCTTGCTTATTCCGGGGAGATTTATAAGTTGTAGGGTTCTGGAAATGGTTAAGTGGTCCTCTTCTAGTACACACCTCCCATCTTCTTCCGAAGGTCGTGTCCGGCACTCTTCACTGCCACTCTTGCTTTTTAATCAAGCTTAACTATCACATCTTTTGTTAACCTAATTACTTGATCAGAGAGGTATCCACCATTTGGCACCGGTGCCAACAGCTGGGCGACGTTCTGCAACACCACAGCCCGTATGCCAGCTGTCCAGATGCAAATGCCATTCTCATGAACTGTAAAATGGAGAAGTGGCATCTCAGAATTGCCTCCCAATTTCTTCTTCAGCCAACTATCCGCCTTACTAGTTTGTCTCTTACCACTCAGTTGGAACGCGTTTCGGAAGTATTGTAAACCGTTCTTGATTGGACATCAATACTCGGAAGTGTGATTCCACTCCACCTCTGCAATTCCCGGGTTCACTGTCGAAGGTCACCGTTTAGGTTTGGTTTCTAGGCAGCGGAAACTGGATTTTTGGCATTTTAGCCTGGTGTGTGAATACCACTACCTTTGTCCTGTTCGAGTTACTTCTAACTCCTCTATGGGACTTTCACAAACGAAAGCAGCTTCATTGTAATTGCATGACTGGTGTTGATTTCCTCTAGAGGGTACAAAATGACTAATGTGCCCTTTCTCCTCTCCTAGACAGGAAAGAGGAATTTCTCTAATCCCTGAAAGTATTATATCTTCCACTCGCACTGACAGCTAGCTCCCGTCTACTCCTCCCCCACCTCCTCACCATCTCCGTTGTGACTCATCGTCCTTTCGTCACTCTGTGGTATTACCGCGCTGGTGATGGCGGTTTAGGCAAAACGTTTCCCACCTCTGCGGTTCGTGGCGGTAGTTTGATATTTGCGGGGAGAGAAAGTCAAGAATCTGGTTTGCAAGAGCTCTTGTTCCGTCTATTTGCTGCCAATATCTTCTAGGTTAGACTATGCCTCATGAAAGTTCATCATCCCCTTCCGAATTCGCCTTTTCTCGGGTAGCCTTTTTGCTTGTGAGTAGTATTGCGGACACATGCTTCTCCTACCAAGTTTTCAGACTGCTGCCTTGTGTGTGAACTTCCCTTTTAAGCTTGAACTCATTATTTATGGTTGCAGCCGCCACGGATGTTTGGTTTCCAGCCAAATTCCTGACAAATTCGCCTACGCATATTCGTACACAGTCCTGTTTTTTGGACGCTCATTTTCGCATATTACTTTCAAATAGGCCTTTGTATAGAAAAGATTAATAGTTGTCTTGCAGTGTTGAGGGGCCAATCGCATCCCCCTCTTTGGGGTGCGTGCGACTTGAAAATTATTTACTGCTTTTGAATTTCACTTATGTGTTTGGCTCTGTCTTACCGGTGGGAAACTCGTTCCTCAGCTAACTCATATTAGTAAAAAGGCAATCATCATGTCTCCATTTTTTGTCAGCGATCTTACGAAGTGTCCTGAAAGTAGCCGTGAAGTGGGAGAGGCACTTTCCACCTTCCTGTCGTCCCTACTCCCTCGTCGAAAATGCTTTTTAGTGAGGAGTCACGGCGCTTTTTTATGTTGACGTCTAAACGATCAGGCTTCGCATTGAATGTTGATAGACAATTAAATGCATCGCGAATTCCACAAACGGTGGTCTGTTGGAATAGTAATAGTGCAGGTTTCTAACTGGTGTTACCGCTACTCCAACCTTTCTTTGGGAATACCGTCCTTGTGAATTTATGGATGAGGTAGTGGAAAGTTCACGAGTTGAATAAAGCCATCCCACATAACTGTACGATCACCTTGAAATGTCGAATAACGTGTTTGGCTAGCGAGTTCGTGGCGCCCACGCAATCGTACTTTTCCGAGTTGAGGTAACACAAGCTTGAATGTTTTTTTGGTGGCTTTTAGCGCGAGTTGAAACCGGCTTTCCAAGTTTGCCGTTGAAGAGTTAGGCAAGGTACTGATTCCGTCCGTGTCGCTTTAAAGTTACCAAGTTATGGGGTATGCGAATGGCATTTAAAAGTTCCGCCACTTTTATGTCCACTTTAAATGGTAAAAGGAGGAGGGGTTCGCTGAATCAGTTATTACCTTAATGCGAAGGTGGCCGTTAAACTTGCACGAACTCGCGCCAAAAGGTGGCGGATGACATCCCCTCATCCATCAGGTATTTTGGACAGAATGGGCATGACCTTACTCATGACCTCGCCTCTGGCGGTATGTGTGGTCGGTAAGCGGTCATGATTCTCTCTCGACGAGCCATAATTGGACTGAGGAATGTGAGTATAGTCGCCTCGGTGTGACGATGAGGAATTTGGGCAGAAGTCTGGAGAGGAGCAGTCGAAGAGACAACCCCTTGGATCAGACAATTTTGCGATGTTATAACTGCGAAAACGGGCAAATACGAACTCAAAATTGACCTCCTCATCATCTCATTGTCTTTCAGCTGTAGCTCAAGAGCTGGCCACTCAACCACCCACGATTCAAAACACGGACCACATGCAATTCATCGCTGCCACCTCTACCACGACGACCACTACCGCAGTCGGTGTTGGTCCTGGTATCGATGGCGGGGGTGAAGCGATGATGCCCTCTGTCCCCGTTTCCATGATTGTGCGCATGCCGTCATACCAACAGGGTGATGGCGGGGATGCTGACAACCCCTCCTCGCTCTCACAATCCACCACCTCATGTACCTCTTCCTCCTCCGCGGCTGCCTCCTCTTCCGGTACTGCTGAAACTGATGGCCAAGAGGGTGATGACGAGGGCGAGGAGGACTTGCGCCTCAAATCAGTTGTTGATAAGGGTAAAGTTCCATCTTTTTTGGTTTTTTTTTGCAATATTCCACTCTCATGGGTTGTTTTGAGAGTGTTGCCTACATAAAATACAATGCGGAAGAGGATTATGGGCGTTTCTTTAGTCATTCTACACCGCCTTTTAATAAAAAGGGTGTTAATCAGGGTTAACGTCCCGGGCTATGCGCATCCGAAATGTTACGTTGCCTCCTCTATCAATATTTGCTTGGTCTTTATGTTGACCTTTTCCTTCCCTTAAAAAAACGCATGGAATTCGTAGTAGTTATTCTCCCTCTCTCCTTAGCACTACATTCTCATGAATATTTAGTGATCCAGGAATCTGGGAATGTTTTAGATTGAGTATCACTTGATGGAATAACATGTTTCTGTCTGTAATGAAAGGGGAAAAATAAATGGCTCTGCTTCTATCAATAGGCGTGCTAAACTCACCAGCCGATTGGAGCACAACGCGGACGTCGGACGGTCTCTACCAGGGCGACTATATAGTCAGTGCTGGTGGCGGTAGCGGAGGTGGTGGAGTTGCTCGAGTCACACCCGCCTCTGATTTGCCCCTTGCTACGCACAAGACTACCACCCGTGATAGCCAGCTCTCCGCTCCCGCTTCCCTGCCTCCCCTCCATCATCTGCAGCAATTCCAACACCATCACAATAGAGCCAACAATCACAACCATCACCACCACCGCCATTATCAGCACCAGCCTCAGCACTCGGAAACTGGACGGAGCGTGCCTAGACGTCGAAGTGGACCTAACCATCCGGCCAAACACATTGGTGGGTGTAAAATCTTAGTTAAGCCTTTTAAGTAGCATGGATTTTAACTCAACCCTTTGTCGTTTTACAGAAGAAGGTTCGCTTAGGTGTCCAATGCGACCGAAGGAGAAGAATATAACACCAGCAGAGAG
This sequence comes from Taenia asiatica, assembly GCA_001693035.2. Taxonomy (NCBI): domain Eukaryota; kingdom Metazoa; phylum Platyhelminthes; class Cestoda; order Cyclophyllidea; family Taeniidae; genus Taenia; species Taenia asiatica. The sequence goes on along the minus strand of LWMJ02000188.1, from coordinate 86,785 downwards.
TGGTGTGGGTGAGTCGATAGTCTCAGCAGACTCACCGGGTGGGGATAGCAACGCAAGGCAACAGGAGGAGGGGACAGTGGTGATGGCTCCACAGCGAGGTAATCACAAGTCGGCTGCGATTGTAGCGGCTACAGTTGAAGGGAACAATTGTTGTGTGACGCCTACGAGAGACATGATATCGGAAGTGGCCTCCGATGATAGGGTAGGGCATCTCTTTACATCTCTTATCGATTCGCTTGTGCATTCATTTTTTCAGCAACCACCTCTCCGCTGTATCTCTTGCTGGTTCACTAGATCATCCACCTATTCAAAAGAGAGCTTGCTGAGGAAGTCAGTTTCTATTGACCCCTTTCAGCGTATGCGGCTCGATGTCGAGTCAGTGACACAGTTCACTACCCTGCCAGCGCAGGACCGTATCACGCGGTACTTGGAGAGCCTGGGCGAGCTCGGTGATGCGTCAGAAGAGAGGACACCGAAGGCCAGGGGGGGTGCGCACCCACCCCACCCTCCTCTTCTGTCCCATTTTCCTCCTCCTCCGCCAGTACCCCCTCCACCACAGCCCGTGCAGCATCCTCGCAACTCTCGAATGCTGCCCTCTGAGTAGGTCACTCCTTCTTTACCTGTCCACAACATGGGCACCCTTCACATGAACATGACCGACTCAAATTAATGTCAATGTTCTTCAAGACGTCGCCGAAATGCAGTGGGACGCTCCGCCTCGTGTTATCAGACTGTCTCCAGCGCACAACTGCTGCCGCCACCCACCACAACCACCACCAATGGCTCGGTGGAGACGCTGGAGAGCCCTCCAACCAACCCCGCTCCTGCCCCCTCAGTGGGTGAGGCTCTCACACCCACCGACGATGTCTATCAGGTTGGCAGACAGTTTGACTAATAATTCTTTCCCAATCTGCATATATACCTAATCAACTCAGTAATCTACCTCTCTGTCCGCCTTCCTGTCTTTGGACGTCTTTGCCTCCATGGTTCCAATTACCACCAAAGAGCGGGCATTTAACCTCAATTTGCTCCCCCGACAGGCCTTCTAGTGTATTCATCCATTCTAAAAGGCTTTTCGTTTGCATTGCAATTCACTACTCAATTGAGATTATTTCGGAAACTCATTCAACGAACTTCCGATGGGCGAAATCCGACCGTTTCATGCTGAAGGTGGTTCAGTTATGCTAGTAAAGCTCCTACCCAATCGCATTTCACTGTTGCAGGCACCAAATTTGGCGCAGGCTACTAGCAACGGCGGTGATGATGGTGTGGCGGCAGCGCTAACCGGGGAAGCGTCGTCTGAAGTGGAGCAGGCGGAGCTAACCGCCTGTCTGAACACCCTCTCGCTGGAGGCCACTGAACTCTCCACCGCCTGTCCCCAACTCGCCGCCGAGTTGTCCGCTCTCTCGCTGCAGCTTTCAGCCTGTCGTGGGAAGATCGAAGCGCGCCTGCGCGCCTCCGCTAACGGAGTTGTTGGTAGTGCGGAGGAGGATCACTGCCTAGCGGGTATTGCGCAGGCTCTGCGGCACATTCAACAGGCTCTCGCGGGGATGCGTGCGCGAGTGGAGGAGGATGGAGAGGAAGCGCAAACTCCCACCCCTCCTCCTCCGGCCTCCTCTGCCACAGCCACCGCTACCACAAATGCCAATGCCCCTACCGTCCCCACCTAGAGTGTGTATATATGCATGCCTCTACGCGCATTTACCAACGCTGACACCAGCACCGACCTCCGCTACTTCTGCCACCGGTTTAGAGTCGAATTCCTTAACCTTCTGCTCGCTCCTTATATATTTCTCTCCTGTCCTCTCTTCTCATTTTACCACGAAAGTGCGGGTGATTGCCTGCCCTGGTAGTAGCAGTATTATGGTGGTGACGTGGATAGTGGCTTTGTTTGCCGTGCGATAATAAAACCACTCTTTATTATTTCTTAATCGGTGGGACTTCCTTTCGAGTAGCATGTACGGTGGGGATAGAACGGCCGTGCCATGCTGGCAGACATCTTTGGAGTGCTACTGCAAATAAACTACGAGAACATTGTAGGTAGCTTTCGATTGGGTTAATGGGACGTGTATACCATGAATGCACATCTGCATATTGGGAGTGCTATCAGGCACTCAACATTGATGATTGCAAAGTAAAACGGGTAGTGACGAGATTCTGCGTTTGCTGGCGGGACATGAACACGAAGGACAGCCTTCGGGCACACGCACGTGACTTGAAAAAAAAATGAAGGCCGCGAAGGTACGTGGGGAACATGGAGGCAATAGGTCCACACAGGAACCCCTAGATAGCGACGACTTGAGCATTCGCTACATGTGCTACCAGCGTCGCGAGTATGTGACGCGATCCACGATTGGTCGTTCAAAAGAAGTCAATTGGATAGAAGCAACAATGTATACGTAGAATATCATCGACCATTAGATAAGGTTGCTTGATTAAGATCAGTACAATTCCCAAGGGACTGCGTGCTCTAGGCTTCCCCCCCTGAGATCTCAGTAGTGAGCGCGATAACCACGACCGCAAGCTGAGACCATTGCGTCAGACTGTTTTGACAATAAACAAGACAATCACTTGATGAAAGCCGGGAAACAAACTAATCTTTGACTTAGTCAGTAGACAAATCCACTCGAAAGACTAGGAATGCATTAATCACAAAAATATCAAGTAAAATGAAATAGCAAATGAACACAATAACAGCAATATTCAGACATTTTTCCTACAACAGTCACCAGACTCTCCTGAGCTACTGCTTCCCCCTCCATAATCATCCTCGTCTTCGCCGACTCCAGAATCTGACTCACAAAATAAAACTGCGAATGCACACAAATGTGGACATTCAAACATCCTTTCCACAATCGTTATCCGATTCCTCTGAATTGCTGCCTTCTCGTTCATAATCTTCCTCAACTTCTCCGTCTTCAGAATCTGACGGAGGAAGGGTATCTGCGTCCAGGTACGGCTTATTCTTTTCGCATTTACCAGCCCTTTCTTCGGGTAGATTGGTAAACACCTTTGGCCTAGTAGTCAACGCATTATTTAGGAACGAGGAGTGCCTACCAATTGGGAGAGTTAGCGAGGACGAGGACCTGATCGTCACTCAGTAAGCACACGACTTCTCCTCTAACTTTCGGCATGTCCAGGGGAGAGCAGATAACATAGGCGTCTAAAAAATACAAGAATGTAATTCCACATACTAGCTGAAAAATAATATGCGTTCCTGAATTTTTCTGGGATAGACACGAGAATATTCTCGCCTTTTTCTGTAACTGCTGAAAAGAGGCAACTGCCCTGCGACTTCAGAAGCTAAAACATTTGTAGTTGGTGAGATTAAGCGTACCATGCACAAAAATTCACCAGCTTTTAGCGTTGGCTCATCTCGATAAAGAGCTCCCAGTGCTCGTTTTCTTTTAGCAAAGCTACTCAAATGCATGCCCGAACGCAAACACCAAGGCCGCGCCAGAAATATCAATGGTGGCGCTAACTAAGAGGAAACTTTAACAAGTTGTTTTAAAACGAAACTGCTACAGTATTTATTTCAGCCTCATTATGGCCTCTCAAAATCCTTTTTGCAGTTAAAGTTAGGAATTAAACGGGTGTTTACGGCACAGGAAATAGCTGTGTAATAGTAACCCACCTTCCGCAACACCTCATATTGTAGCGTCCCGAGACTTCCCTTAAGGTAAAAGAAGGTATAGTACTAGGGCAGAATATATATTTTGGAACCAGAGGACTTAAAGGCTGGCCAACCGGCTAGTACAAAATGGCCACTTGAGTGACCGGAACCGGCTGCTCGGACAGACACACATTGTCCTACACTTTTTTAAAGCGTGTAGAAGCAGATGTATTGCTTCATGATGACTTATTTAAGCACTGCTTAGCAATGAGTTGGTATGTATAGGATTTCCTGGAAGGTAAAAAAGGCACATTGCTAGAGCAGAGTATATATATTCTGGAAACAGAGGGATTAAGGGCTGCTAGCATGGCCCCGAGGCCAGCCAACTGGCTAATACGACATGCCAACCCCCGTGATGGAAATCAGCAGTCCAAATAAACAAATTATTTCCTAGGCCCTCCCTTCTTTCGAGCTTCGTCGCCGATGCCTCCCTTGGTCACTTTTTCGTGTCGGCCGTCACGACGTAATCAGCGCTAGAAGAAACACCCACGAAGTGAGCGTCGCAGTCATCGAAATTCGGCGCAACTGAAGCGATGCTTTACCATAACTTCAATGTTTTCCCCAGGAAATCCGGTTTGGAGACTAAATTCGGGGCAAGAACTGCTGTCGACTGTCAATAAGTCCATGGGGATACGCTGGAGCAACAGTCACTTTAAACAGATATGTTAAGAAATCTCCGAAACGAAATATTTCCAGCTAGTTCGTGGCTAGTGTCGCTTCTATTGTCAATAGCTTTTTTTGCGGACCGCAGACATGAAGTCGAGGTTGAAGGCAGACGCCGCTATCAGCCACTTTGTTGTGGAATGTCAGAGATTTGTCTCATTCGCAACATATGCACTTTTATTTTTTACAGCTACATTTTGTCACAAATGGTGGAATTCAGAATAAAAACCCTTTAAAGTCAGCTTCGTTTTCCACTGCCACCAATAAAGCGACCCGAGGCTTCAAAAGAAGGCAAAAAAGCTAAAGCAAAATTTATACAAAGATTTGGCCTAGAGGCCAGCTTACCCGGCTAGGACAATATGGCCACCCAAGTGACCATAACCGAAACCGGCAGTCAACAAGCAAAGCATTACAATGGCAGCATGGAACTCCTTTAAACATGCACTTATAACGCACTTATAACGTGCAAAAAATATTTGGAACAATATTTGAACGAACGTTATTATGAGTCTACGAATTGTCCACTACCGCTGTTAGGAGTTACGTAGTTAGCCAACTCGTCACACAGTCCACCTCCACTTTTTACGTCGTCCCAGCCCATGAGCCAACTGTAGCAAGTGCCGAACTTTCATACAGAGGAAAAAACCTCCTAGAGAATGTCTGTTGCATCTAGAATTAAGTCCTCCTAAGGATTGCATCAGGGGACTTTTGTGGCCATCACTTACGTATATCAGTAGCCATAGATGCACCAGAACAGAAGCAGAATCACCCAACGAAGAACACGAAAAACATAATCTTATGGAGGTAAGCTGCGGTGTCCGGTCTTTTTAGGCCGCTAATCTTACTTAACTGCTGCCCAGTCATATCTGATCGAGTTGGACAAGGTTCAGCTTATAAACTTACCACAGACAGCTACCCAATGATCTTTTACAAGTGGCTCGTAGCTAGTATAGCTTCAGCTTATAACAGCTTTTCTGCAGAACAATGTAATAATAGCGGAGACTCCAAGTGTAATTGTTTGTTCGAACTATCGGTTTCGGTCACTTAGGTGGCCATATTGCACTAGCCGGTTGGCCGGCCTCTGGGCCGTGCCAACAGCTTCCAAGCCCTCTGTTTCCAGAATATGTATTCTGCCCTAGTACCATGCCTTTTTTACCTTCAAGGAAGTCTCTGGACGCTACATTGGTGGCAGCAGAAAGTGAACCCAACTTTGATGGATTTTATCCTGCTCCATACAGCTTCTGGCAAACTTTGGTGGTGTCAAAGAGGTGCATTTGCTACGGATGGGAGAATCTCTCACACCCCGTAATAGAAGGGCTGAGATCGACGTCCGTCCTCGGTATCTCCCTCACCCTCGTGTTCTGCAAGGAAGCTATTAACAACTGAAGCGACACTAGCCAAGAGGGATCAGCGACTTTGTGGTTAAGCATCCTCTGTAAGCTCTCTCTCTCCTGCTATTGGGCAACTCGCATCCCTTCGACAAAATGTGTATCAAAAGATGTAGAATGTGCAGGACGCTATTCGATAGCATCGTTTTATGCTTTGCACACTTAAATTGTATGCATTTTTTTCCTCTGAGGCCCAATCGCTCAATTTGCTCAGGGTTTTACAATACCCTCGCGTTTCTTCTACAGCGTCAAAAAGCCTGGAACCGCAATATGTGTGGCGTGTGTCTCGGCCAATCGAAAAAAGCGGGGGGCTGTGTAATACTTTTTTGGAACTGCATTTTGCAGTCAGTTGGGTAGCCATATTTTACTAGTTGGGTGGCTGGCCCCCGGGCCATGCCAGCAGGCCTTAACTCCTTTGTTTTTAGGATTATATTCTGTTTTAGTACTATGCCTTCTTTTACCTTAAAGGAAGTCTCGGGTGTAATACTTTGTTTGTTTGAACTACCGGTTTAGGTGACTTGGGTGGCCATCTTGTTCTAGCCGGTTGGTCGGCCTCCGGGCCGTGCCAACAGCCCCCAGGCCCTCTGTTTCCAGAATGCATGTATTCTGCCCTAGTACTGCGCCTTCTTTTACCTTAAGGGGAGCCTCGGGACGCTACATTGGTGGCAGCGGAAAGCGGACCCAACTTGGATGGATTTTATCCTGCTCCATGCCGCTTCTGGCAAACGTCGGCGTTGTGAAAGAAGTGCATGTGCTACGGAAGGGAGAACCTTTGGGGTCTCATAACAGAAGGGTTGAGATCGACGTCCAGCTTCGGCATCTCCCTCGCCCTCGTGTTCGACAGGGAAGCTATTAACAACTGAAGCGACACTAGCCGTGGACTCCAAGCCCAGAGGAGGGCCAAGAGACGCGCATTTGCTGCACTGAGTGCTACGCGGAATGGATGGCACTACAGGAACACATGCGTTCGAACCTCGACGACTGGGACGGTTAGCTCGTGGGTGCTTCTCGCAGCACTGATTACGTTGTGATGGCTGACACGGGAGGCGGACGAAGGGGAGCGTCGGGGACGACGCTCGAAAGAAGAGAGGGGCTGTGTAATACTTTGTTTGTTCGAACTACCGGTATAGGTCACTTGGGTGGCCATCTTGTTCTAGCCGGTTGGTCGGCCTCCGGGCCGTGCCAACAGCCCCCAAGCCCTCTGTTTCCAGAATGCATGTATTCTGCCCTAGTACTGCGCCTTCTTTTACCTTAAGGGGAGCCTCGGGACGCTACATCGGGATGCTACACCAAGTGGCTTGTCACTCAAATCGAGCATTAAGCAAACAAATCATTGCAACGATAAATTCAACTCTCAAAAGTTGTTAGCAAACTTAACGATAATTAATCCAAGTTATTTGGAATGTTTTAATGACTATTACTACTGTTTTAAATTAATATTTGTTGCTATAACTGCAGATTCAGCAACTTTTTATCCCATTTTGATCCTTCAATTAACTTTTTAACAACCTTGCTTCACTTTTAAAAGTATTAAAAACTTATATTTGCTAGCTTCAAAATGAAAGTAGTTTATTGGGTCAACCTAACAGAGGGAGTTTTGTTTAACACGATGATCAGATGCTCCGCTGCAGTTAAGATGCTTTCGGTTCTCTTAGTTCGCTTAAAATGATTGATTCTATTTTTGAGGACCAGCATCCGAAACTGGATTTCTGCGAACATTTTAATGAAAGTCCTACGGAAAATTCAGTCGAATCTGCTTTGGAATCGGCGGAAGTGTGTGGTGATGTTTGTGGGAGTGAAACCTACGGAGACCTATTTCTTATGGATACAGGCGAACTACTCGGCCTTCGGGAGGAAGTAATTGGCAGTGACAGTTCGGAGCCAAGCAGCGAAACCCCAGTTAATCAATGCGGATTCTCAGAGGAAGCACATTTTAAGTCGCCTTTGTCGTGCTTTTCTTTAATGAACAAAAATAGTAAATCCAGGTTTTCGTGTAAGTCTGCACCGCTCTAATATCTGTGGCTTGTTTCGTTTTATTCTTGCTGCCCTGTTAACATGAAATCTTGTCTTTTTGTTTTTGCATTGTTATTTGATGAGGCTTCGATTTTCTCCATCGTGCTTTTGGAGAAGCACTGCGATTGAGCTTTTACCAAAAAGTTCATTCCACCTTTTGATTGATTTATGTTTTTGGAATTGTAAACACAGACTCTTTCGTCATGTCTTTCCTTGGTACTTTTTAAAATGTAGTCACTTCAAACCCTTGAAACTCGTTTTTTTGCTTTCATAGTCAATGTGTTTTTTGCCCTCTTAGGACTAAAATATCGTTTATTTCGGGCATGGAACTACCGTTAAATTAAATTCTTTTCCTTCTGTTTTTTAATTGTTCATAATCATTTTTTTGCCTACTTGGTCTTCTTATTTGCAAAATCGCGTGCTATAATTAGGTATCTATGAGTGCATTTGCTATTTAGCAAGGTGGCACTACGGTTAGGGGTGCTATTCATGGAATTCATTAGGACGGACATGTTGCTTCCTCCACGGTGGTGAATCACTTGCCCGACTTTTCGGTGAGTCATACCTGTAGTTCTCTCTGCAGGTGAATCAAGGGCCGAATCGGCGGATTTCGGCACCGAATTGGACGCTTTGCAAAAGGGTGAAGATGTCACTACATCTCTGCTCTCGTTCTCTGAGGAAGCGCCGCTTTCTCTCCTCAATGGTGGTGGCAGTAGCGTCGGCTCTGATTGGGCCTCCAATCTGAAGGTCACTGTAGATGACCTTACGGTATCAGTAGGGAACGGTACTGCCACTGTTACCGCTGCGTCACCCACACGTATTGTTGTCACCTCCCCTACCGTCATCACCTCGTCGCCACAAAAGGTGGCTGTCGTGACCACTACTCCAGCGGCAACAACAGTAACAACCACTCCTGCTGTCAAGAGCCTGCGAATCTTCCCAATCGCTACTTACCGTCTACCCACTACTCCAACCGCCAAAAAGGAGCTAGTCACATGGCCGGGGAATCTGACCTTTTTCTACTCAAAACAGACCTCGCTTAGCACTCAGGTCGCTTCTCGAGGAGGTAGGTTCTTATCAGAGTTTGAAATTCTCTAAAGCATGTGCGTAGGGCTTTTTTTCAATTCTTTATTCCCACCGCGTTTCTTCATTGCGTATTCCCCACCAAAGACGATTATGTAAATGCGTTTTGCGTCTTTGCTTTTACAGCAAGAAGTCTGGTTTCCCATTGCAGAAAACTGGGAGCTATAAACATGCAATATAGCGGATTTTTATTACGAGTTTTTTACAGGTTTAGAAGTAGTCGTTCATAAGCCACGCTTTAAGAGAAGGGAACGATAATTTTACCAGTCAATTCCCCCTATGTGCGTCCCCTTTTCAGATGTGTTAAGCTATAGGGCATCGTCGTTGCGATCCCGTGATCGGAATTGCCTACATCCAAGTACCGGTTGGCAAGTGGTGACCATCTCGGCTCCAGGCACGGCTACCACCGGGGTTGGCCGTCGTCTCCTCTCTCCTTCCCTCGCCTCTGCCTCCGTTAACCAGCGACGTGGTCCGTTAATGACGCCCTCCACCACCTCCTCTGTAGTGAAGCTATCCACTGCTGCCTCTGGCGCCACGGCATCGCAACAGGCAGTCTCTACGACGGGGCCGGGCTCAGTGGGCACAATGCGTTGCGTGGTGTGCCCTCAGTTGGGTTGCGGAAAGGCCTTTCGTGATACCGCAGCAATGAGGAAGCATCTACACACCCACGGGCCACGAGTGCATATCTGTGGGGAGTGTGGAAAGGCATTTGTGGAGTCGAGCAAGCTAAAACGCCATCAACTGGTGCACACGGGCGAGAAGCCCTTCCAGTGTACTTTTGAGGTGAGTAGTCCTCTAGTTTTTTATGAATTTACGGAAAGGTTTGTGGGCTTTTGCCAGAACTAACGTGAATGGAGCCTTGTAAGACAAAAATGCCTTGAACAAAATCAATGGACGCTGAAGAGTTCGCATAGTTAAATGTCGCCTTTTGCGCTTTCTGTGGTTTCACTCTTCTGCTCTGTAAACCGCCTACAATGGAGAAATGAGTCATCCCTTTATTTTCCAACTGGACGAGCAGATGTTTGATCTGAAAGTCAGGGGTACACATCATTGCTTCATTTGGATCCAAAGTTACGACCCCTTGGTGCCCTGTATGATGGGAATTATTCGGCTCTGTCCTGCTCCACAGAGATCGTATTTCATTACATCGGTCGCTATTGGTAGGCATCCCAACTCGAATGCCACCTAGTAGCCTATCTTAACTCTGCTCAGATACAGGTTTGCAATGTAGCTTCGGTTGTCAGTTGTCTCATTTCCAAACACGACACCTCTTTCATAATGAGTCTCAGTGAATTCACCTATTTGAGCAGGTGCCCCACTCTTGTAATGTTTAGGATTGTTGCACATTTGAAGTGGGTTCACCTACTGCTTTATGAGTTTAATGACTCTAAATAGAACTTGTTTGCACTTGTCCATGGAGGGGATGGTGGTTTGTTGTAACAGAATGGGACATGAATAAAATATTATGCCAATGCGGTGGTAACCAAAACCTAGGAAGTCTGAAGAGGCCGTGGGGCAAATACACAATTTAAATAAACTATTCTGTTGCGTACTAACTAAGGGAGAGGGGTGTTGTCTGATCTTTTTAGTGGCATTGGTGTCATATGTCTTCAAGTGTAGGCTTAACTTTTGAATTTGAGCATTGGTTACCCTCTGTTCTTGGCACTGGGATGTTTGCACACCTTCCCCTGGTTTTCTTTGATCACAAATGCACGGAAAGAAGGAGCTTTTTTAGCATCTCTGGTTCTGTGCATTCTCGTCTTTGCGACGGCATGGCGTAGTTAGGCTTGCAGATTAATTTCATCATGAGGTAATGCTAATTTCTTCCCCATGAATAAATTATTTGATTTTGTGTGCTCCGTTTTATGCCAGCCAGTGATGAATAGCGAGGTCTGCATCTTTTTTCCTCAACCCACCAGTTGTTCGCACCCGGTTTTTCTTGCATGCGAAATGCTTCAAAAACTTGCAATTGGGCTCTGGTTAGGGAATAATTTTTTTGTTGACACTTCTGCATCTTTGCTGACGGTGTTGCTGCTTTTTGCTGGCGCTTCGTGTGAATGGCCGCTGTCTGCCTCTCTGTGGTCTCGATTTTGCGGTGCAATTTGTCAGGCCACGAGGAAATCGGGCTTTCGGCAGCCTCTTTGGTCTGTGTTCTTTTTGGTTCAGCGAATTGGTTACAGGGTCGTTTGAGGTTGTGATTGCCACCACCTAGGCGTCCGAAACGATCTGCATCCGTAATACGACTACGAACAACTCGAGCTTTGTAAATCCACCCTCCACTGGCTGCACGAAGGACTTTATCCTCACACTGAGCACATGTGATGACAACATCAACATCTTTTTGTTGACGGACTTATGGACGCGGAGCATGTGTTATGATTCATTGAGAAGGAACACAACTGGTCTACCTTAATAGGAAGGATTTTCCTCTTAGCTTGCTCACCTTTAAATGGCTTTCAATTTCGTTGGATTCTAATTCTTGAAGCGACTTTTGCCTCTATGCGATAGGCTTTGCCTCGTCATTTGGAACTAGGGAAATTGTTTACCTGTCGGCAAATGATAAGAAGCGAGGGCTGTTTTTTTTCCTCCCCAATCTAACAGCTGTTCTAAGGCGAAAATATGTCTGGATATTTGTAAACGATTTTCTCCAAAAGAACTGTAAACTGCTTCGTGTTCTAACAGTAGGTTGACACATCTTTGGTGTAATTTTGTTCTTGTTCGAATGTTCGCTTTTTTGCTTAGGATTTACAGTGGCAGATTTGTTTCGCAAATCCCTTTCTGATATGCGTTCCAAGTTTGAAAACTTTTTGTTCCTTGCTCCAAGAGCTTGGAATGTACGGAGAACAAGCTGATCCAGCATTCTATTTAAACCTTCATGTAACCTCTCCCACTCTCATTAGCCTGTCCTTGGAGATCAGGAATGTTTCCTCCTCTTAGCCATGGATGTAGCTACCTAGGTGCCTGTAGCTTTCTGCATCTAGAAGCGTAAATACGTGGTCGCTTTTTCAACGTCACTTCTGTTAAATTTTTATGTCAAGAGCTCGGTCTCAGGACTCCATTCAACATTTGCATTGTAATCGGATTTCATTTACCCACTCGCCAATTAGAGGTGATCCATTGATACTCCTCCTATCCCCAAAGCACTGGTAAGGCAAGGATACTTATCGAACATCTCTCTGACGAAGGTGGCTGCCACTGCATCGTAGTATTACTTTGCGAAGATCCCACTTCTGCAGTACTGAATGTGTTCAATCCCTCCGTTCCCTGAAGTCTTCGTCAATGAATTATTTAAAGGGTTTCCCTTTCTTGTCATACAGGGTTGTGGAAAGCGCTTTTCCCTAGATTTCAACCTGCGCACCCACCTCCGAATTCACACAGGGGACAGACCATATCCCTGCCCCCAACCCGGCTGCTCCAAACGGTTTGCCCAATCAACTAATCTCAAGTCACACCTAGCTACCCACACAAAGCTCCGCTCGCCTCATACTTCCATTACACCTGCTGCTGCTGCTGCCGCCGCAGCCGCTTCCGCTGCCAATTCCACCGGTGCTGGTGTGCACCGAGTGAAACAGGCGTCGGCATTCATGGCTGACCATCAAAAGCACCATCACCAACACAATCATCAGCAACAGCATCAACAGCATGGTGGCTATGGGTTCTATCTGCCTGCGGCCTCGGGTACTGCCGTCTCTGCGGCTGTTGCGGCTACTGCACTGTCTCCCTTCGAGGCGTAAGCAATTTTGGTTACTACATGCTTACCTTTTTTGTCTCGGATCGCGACTCTGGATTTGCGGATTACATATAATTGCTTCATGGATCTTTTCGTGTTCGAAAGCATTTCTCATTTGATGATCTGGGTACCTGACTCTTGCCATTCATGGGGTATTGCCCATTGGATCCCAAAAGCGACAATGCAGCTGTGGTTCCCCTCTTTGAAGGGCATTGTATAGCAATGACTTCTTCCACCAGTACTGTGCTCTAGATTTCTGAAGAAGCTCACTTTGAGAGCATTGTTAGCAATCTTTTCGGCATTTGACAAGCAAGATGCGTGCTCTTTCAAACGTTCCATCCTCCTCACTTTCTTTTTTCAGTGCCGCGTCTTAATGCCACATCCAAGCTTCGGAATTATTCACTTGGAACTGTTTCTCACTAGGTTATTTCCGCTCTCAACACCTGGGTCATTGAATATCCCTTTAGTACTACTCCCTGGCAGTATACCTTGGTTATGGATTGGCTCACCTCTGTGGCTTTCAGAACCTAGTTCACGGTCTCGGTATCTTTTGCTTTAGTAGGAGTTTTTTAGTCCCCTTTGTTGAGAACCATAACCTAGATCACAAGTTTTATGGGTTTTGGATTTTGTTAAACATCTCTCAAAAACGGTCTTGTTTATCCTTATTTTCTCAGCTCGTAGGACTACTAAGCATTGCACTCTAGGCTCTGGGTTCCCTTACTCCATGGGTGTTGCGAGAGCGCTTCGGTGCCTCACTTAAGCGACTGAAATTTGGATTTCCTTTTCTTGGAGTTCTGGGTTGATCCACTTTGAGGATGTCTTCCGCTTGCCCTTGGACTTCCTATTTATCTTGATTCCGCTTCCGGGTGTAATATCCACTGGTTTGTTTTGACCTTCGATGCATGAAATGCTGTGGCCTTTTTGGGGCATTTCAGGTTCCTAATTCTATTCCTATCCCATAATGGTTTTTAGGCCCTGAACTTGGATCCTTTCCATGCTTAATGCCATTAATTACGTCCCGAATCACCTCATTTTGTGGATGTTGTAAGGGAGATCCTTTGGTAGCGTTCCATTATCCACACTTTCCTTTGGTCCTTTGAATTGTTTCCTTTCACACTTCCATTGCTGTAGTTTTTGGCTGGAACCTTCCATTAGTTTCACTCATACCCCATCCCGTAGTCCCTTGGCAGCACTCTCTACTTCTCAACTTCACCAGCAAATGCGTTAGTTTCCAGGATGAGAGGAGGAGCGCTGGACCCGTAAATGTTAAAGCGAAGGATCAGAGACCTTTCACGCTGGCCAAACCCTTATCCCGTCAAATGGCATTTTATGAGGGGAGTGAGGTTGAAGTCACATCGGGAGTATTAATTATGCCTTTACGCCATCAAAGGCACTGGTACTGCATTCAGTAGTAATTTAACGACAATCCTTTTACATGCTTGAAGCCAGCGTGCAATATCATCGGCCACTTCACACACACAGACTCGTTACGATGGGAGGCAGTAGCGGAAGTACGTCCATTCATTAGTGTATGGTGAGAAACAAAGGCTTAGGTTCCATGAGTCTCCCGCGTCAAAGGCTTCAAGCTCCACTAAGACATCCAAATGGTGTCAACGGCTTCCAAGATGGCCGTGCTTGCGTTTTCCACTGACGAGACTGAGTTTGCGATTCGTCAGTCATCAAAAACGCTCCTGTGAATGAACGGCCGTTTTGAAATTGCAGAAGAAATTAATCCTTCTGCTGGAATAGCGAGCTTAATCATGCTTTTGTCAGCCTCAGGAGGGTTGAGTGCTGCCAATAGAGATCAGGGTTTTCTAGGGTACATCATCCCACTTCGCGATTAAAACGACCACCGAAGTAGCGGAAGCATGCGAGGTTAGAGTTTCAGGACCTATGCTGGTGCGGAGGTGGCTATTCTGAGGTGACTCAGCCATATTGACACCGTTCCATGCCAGAATCCCTCTACAGGTATTAGGTAAACACTGGAATAAGTGTGCTGATGTAGTGTAAGGAGCCTATGACGATAGGTAAATGCAATTTCCACTCCTCGAAATTCGTGTAAGTTCCGGTTTTGCTTAAATGTCTCTCTCTTTGTTTATAATTGAGCCCTTCCAATTCGTTTCACCAAATGGTCTCATAGCAGCAACACCTCAAAAACTAGTTGCGCACTCTATCCTCGGAGGTAAGACTTGTTTTTTTTCTCCACCTCCAGCTCAAGAACGACCTCGTCTCCCTACGTAGCGACGACGACGGCAGCAACAGCCGCCTTCTACAAGCTATACGGTGACGAGGAGATCACCTTCCCCAGATCCCAACAGCATTTCATCTCCTCTGTGAAGACGGCCTCTTCACACCTGTTAGCCTTCCAATCATCATCATCGCCACCACCACCATCCCAACCCTCCTCTGTCTCGACCACGGCCACCTCGGCACCCTCGCGTCCACGCATCCTTCTTACTAATCGTGGTCGAAGTCTCGCTTTTGAGCGGACCACTCCACCACCGCTACCGCCAGCGCCATCAGCGGCGACTCTTACGCTGTTGAAGAGAGAAGACTTGGGCCCTCATTTTGACGATCCTCTGCTCTCATCGGTGCTACCTCCTCCACTGCACAACAAAGCTAATCGGAAGCAGAGTCTCTTTCCTCCTCCCCCTCCCACTCCTTCCGACAAGTCCACCGCTGCCGTCTCTGTGGTTGGTGATGACGATGGTGTTGGCTCGATAGTGGCCATGGGAGAGGAAGAAGAGGATGACGGTGGTAATGGCGAAGAAGGAGTGCAGGATGGATTTGTCTGTGGTCTTCCGCTCTCCTCATCTTCCTCTTCCTCCTCTGCTGCAGCAGTCGCTGCCGTTGCTGCGATGAACGCACCGACGCGTAGAGGTCGTCGGAGGACTGTGAAACGAGGTGGTAATAGCACCACCACGACCGCAGCCAACGTTGTCACGGTCTCACGAAAAGTGGCCTCTTCGTCACCCTACTTCACTCGCTCCTCGGCGGTGGCTGCTAACCATCGTCAGAGACGACGACGTCGGCGACGAGGACGAGGATCAACTTATAAACCACAGCGTGGAATGAAGGCGGTGAGCGTGACACGGAGTCATCATCATCATCAGCCGGTGCGCCGTAGGGTGGTATAGGTGGTCTGACGAGTGGGCCCTAATCTCCCGCTACTGTTTGCATTTACAAGGGTGTATATGCGCGTGCAATATCTCTCCTCTATTCCCCCTTCCCCACTCCCTGTTCTCTTCCTGCTCTCCTGTCGTCTTTAAACTTTTACGAACTTGTACTTGTTGTTTGTCACTCTCTTTTCTCCTAATCTCTGGATCGCTTGCGCTCTCGGTGTATGTGGTATGTGCGTGTGTGTGTGCAACTGGTACACGCACATTCCTACCTCCCTACCACTCCCCTCTTCTCCACTCCTACCCTCGCTCCAGGCCTCATAATATTTTTTTTCTTCCTTTCCATCCTTTTTTTCTTTTAGTAATATCCACACGCACACACACACTACACAGCAGTTGCTAGTACGTCTACAATCCAATTATTCCTATTACTATTAGTATATATACATATACACACAAGTATATCCGGTAAACAGTGAAAAGTTTATGGGGGGAAGAGGGATTGTTGATCTTCACCCAAGGTGACGTTTTAATGCAGTTTTCTAAAGTGGGTCTGAGTTTTGTGTCCAAACAGTGCGTCCTTTATTAGGATTGACAAGTATGTTTTCTAGGTCAAGAGGCAGTAGGCTGCTTCGGGGTTACCTAGAGGTGAAGAGGGTCTTAAAATTAATCGATAATTCTCGGTAGCATCGTTGTGACAACCGAGTGGGATGTATAGGGTTGGGAATGTTGGTTATTAATCTAATCTGAACAGAATGTGTAGGAGGAGGGAGTAATGCTGTGACACTCTTGACAAGGTTAATATTCGTCCGTGGTGGCTTGTAGAGTGATTGTCCTATTTGTTTTCATGTTCATGTTATGGTCTCTTCTACTTTTGCCAGATATGGTGTTCCAATGCGGATTTCTTTTGGCCATTCAAGATTTGACTAGGATCGGCGTACACGATCTTGGGGTTAGGAAGCATCAAATCACGTCGGGCTATCCTGAGGGTCATTGCGGGCAGCGCAGAGCCTCAAATTAATCAACAATTTTCGGTAGCACCGCCGCGAAGACTAGTTGGGACATGTTGAGTCTAAAATGTCGGTCAGTAATGAAGACCAGGTTCCAAAACATGACGTTGTACTAATGTAAAATGCAAAGCAGCAAATTGATTGACTTTCTTCAATGATAGGTCAGGGATAACTGTTGTAATTAGACCCAATAAAATGTGATTTTATTTGTGGTGGTGTTCTCTGTTTCCACCTGAGTTGGAGTTTCGATGCAGATTCTTAAGGTAGGTACGGGTTTTGTGCCTGAATAACTAAGCCTTAATCAGGGTTGACAAGTACTGTTTCTAGGTTGGGAAGCAAGAAAATTGCGCGGGCGTCACCTCAAGGCCTAATGCATGCTAAGGGGCGTCTTGAATTAATCAATAATTTTCGGTAGCAGCGTCAAAAAGAGCCAGGACAAGTCCGTAATAGGTTGAGCCTAAACAGAGGGAGTAATGCGTGACAGTCTTGATTAAACGCCTCAAGACAGTCGGTATACTTCAGTGAAGGCTCGGAGGAAGATTTTCCACCTAATCTCATTGAAACGGAATTCATGTAATAGCATCCGCTATCCGTAAGTGTACTGCGATCAGTGGAAATTCTGCATTCTTTTGGCACTGGCATAAAAATTTCCATCGCCATAAATAACTAACAAGAATCAACTTATTTGTTATCTATTTTTGGGTTAAAAATGAGCTCCGGCATGTTGCCAGCACTGAAGCCTTCAAAGTGCATTGGAGTGCTACTGAAAATAAAAATAGAGCGCTAGGTTAGAAAATAATTAGTGGATAAGATTGATGGGTTTCTCAGGCATATTCCAATTTCCGGTGTGCCCTTGAGCACACAGAAAGGGTGAGCAAAATCTTTTCACATTCGCTGTTTGTGTGGTAGTAAATAAATGCCAGTTCTTCGGTATTTGGTGTAGATTTGAAGGCTTTCCGAGTGTCCTTCCTGCCATGGACAAATATTCTTTTAAAATTATCTTCGATTTTCATTTTACACACTTTTTACCTTTATTTGTGATGAATTGTATGGAGTTAAAAAAAGGGGGCGGTTTTGCATACAGGAGTGCTTCGTGGAAGGATCCAGCGGCGTTCCACCCCGCTAGAAGGAGGAGAAGAGAAGTAGCAGTACTCTTTGTCATAAATATTTCATTGCAACGTGATAAAGGATAAGGATGAATCCGTCACCTTCTGTTTATGTGAAGATTACCAAGACGAAAAAAATGCATGATTGTCATAGATTAATCAACGCCGGTATCTACTGTATGAAATCAGAGGTGGAATTCGGAAATCAGAATTAAATAACGTGTGATTCTTGCAATTCCATTCCGTAACTATGCACACACAGCAAAAAGGCCGTAAAAAGCCCCTTGACATTTACCTTCTTCAAGGTGATGCGATAATTAGTAGGCGGTTGAAAGGACAAATCCAGACCTCGGAGGGAAAGAATCGCCACCTCTTTGTGGATAGCTGTGGAAGCAATCACTGTAATTGGCTAGCGCGGAAATAAATGTGATGCTGGGTCGAATGAAAGTGATAATTTTATTCGCTCTCATTAAAGGCAGAACATAAATGACCTGCATATTAATCATGCTCCCATTTATCAACGTCTCTGCATCCCTCCAGCCTGATGCGAGTAAGTCAGCTGTGATCGATGAAATCCTTTTTTTTCTCCGCTTTGGAGGTGAGAAGAAGCTGTTGACTTTACAAACTCTAGCTGTTCAGGTAGTTTTAACAGTAAAAAATGCCATTAATTTAATCACACACTCTTCTGTCTCCATAATCCAGCTATCCCCATGCATGCGTTGTAGCGATAAAAAACCATGGAAAATCTATCCGTGCCCGTTCTTCTATCTGGTTGGAATGAGGAGAGATTGGCTAGCTCAGATTTGCCGCACACGGTCTTGGAGAGCTGAGGGATGTTGTCCTGGCAATAATTACACGGAATTAGGAGCGCGACCGTGCGCTGCAAACCGATCGATAATCGTCGGTGGCTGCCGCTGCGTTGATGCGGGCGCGCTCGCCATCTACACCGCTTTCGCCATCCCATGAGGCTATTATTCAACCAATTTGCACCTCTGAAGGGGGAAGGGGAGGGAGAGGGGGAAGGGAGACAAGCTGTCGTGACATCAAGGAGCACTTGACATGGAAGAAACTGACGCATGTTGGAATGTAGAAAATAAGAGATTAGCGCGATCCATCCCGAGAGAAGAGAGAGCGCTGGATTTAAAAAAAAGGGATCGTATTTTGGCATAAAAATCAGTTTTGCAAATCCTAATTTCTGTATTATGATTGAACTTAGCCGTGATAATTTGTCCAGACTTGATCGACGTTTTAATTGTTATCGAAATGCCCTTTAAAACATTCTGAACCTCCAATAAACGTGGATTTTGATGCTGTAAAAGTCAAAAAAGAGAGCACTGTTCAAACAACCCAAGCATTGTTTGCTATCAGCAGACCTTTACAAAAATCATGTGGGATAAATGGCAGAGGCTGTCTGATGCCCCGAAATTTTCCTAAAGGCTAAAGATAGAGACCTTATACGTACGTCCAACACAGAGAAGGCCTAAAGCAGAGGTAGGAGTCGTGCTTCTAGAGAAGGTACATCGCTGGGAACATAAATGCCTGCAAAACCAAA
This sequence comes from Taenia asiatica, assembly GCA_001693035.2. Taxonomy (NCBI): domain Eukaryota; kingdom Metazoa; phylum Platyhelminthes; class Cestoda; order Cyclophyllidea; family Taeniidae; genus Taenia; species Taenia asiatica. The sequence continues at coordinate 67,448 of LWMJ02000188.1, read as the reverse complement.
ACAAAGAGTTGCAAAACAATCCTCCTTACTTTAGGCGTTCTTCCAAGCGCTATCCCAGGTGAACGTCCAACGTTGGCCACCACAATGTTGAAAGAAAGCATGTAAGAACGAACTAGCACGAAAATGAAAAGGTATTCAAACGCAAAGTAGCTGATTGCCTGTGGCAATTCCACTGAATTTGGAGTTTCGTCCTGTTTGGAAACCGTGTTGGTGGAAACGAGAAACAAACTAGCCATCCCATATATCCACTGATGGTCATACGAAAACTGTCACAAAAGCCGAATCAAAGAATTCGCCCCCCTTTCCTTCCTGCCACTTTGAGCTGTAGAGGCTCAGTCACTTTATGCAGGCACCTTCAACAGTTTCGTAACGAATCTTCCCAAGTGACTTATGGCTCTTCACGGATTCTCTTATCCACAAAATGTGCTCCTCAACCCTCACCTTGAGGCTTAGCATTAAGGAGTGGAAATCGGGTTTGATGTCCTACAGGATCAGCATCGCTCCGAGCCCTCCCTGATAACAAACGACCTAGAGGAGGGCTGACGACTTACTGGCAAGGCCAGGAGACCCTACCACAAAGTGGAAGTCCAAAGGTGGAGACTCAAGTGCTCGCACAACCAAAACAAAGAGTTAACCAAGCATTCAAGGTGTTGCTCTTGGGATTAGATAGGTCACGTCGCATTATTTGAATCTAACGCTCCATTTGACAGCTCTAGAGCACTGACAACTAAGGAATTTAGCTGCTTGCTTTAGGTTCTTACGCTAAGTGGTTACCTTATTAACTTTGGGCAAATTGGGGGGCAAATAATTTCCTATTAAAAAACCAGGCCCAATAGCTCAGCTTAGGCTACTCCCCGCTTTAATAGCCTAGAGACAAAGTAACAAGACATTTGTGTATCCTCAAGGCTCCCACACCCCACGGACGAGATTAGTGAAGCTAATCGTCAGGTGGGTGGTTAGTTGGTTAGCCGTGTAGTCTTGGTGACTAGAAGGCCAAGAGCTGGCAATTGGGAGCTATTTTAACCCACCTCTGTGCACACACAAGGCTAGCCCAGAAAGTGGAGAAATTGCACTGCCTGACTTGACCAACTTCTGTCCGCAGCGTCTGCGAGGCAGCACAAGCAGCAGTTGCAGCTGCAGCGCTGCTTTACCACCAAAAATGCGTACACTTACACGCACGCACGTACGCACATGCATGTCCGCTAGGCAAGGGCGCGCGTGAGGGTAAGAAGATATTGATCCACTTGTGGGGACCAATCACAAGACTGCTTTTGGCCGGGCTGGCAGTCGATTAGGCTTTGCATCAGTGCGTGCGTGTGTGCGTGCTCCTTTCTGAGTAGGGTGGATACGCAAGGGGGCATAAACAGCTAATTATATAACGTGATAGCGCGTGTGTGCGTGCGTACGCGGTGTGGAGAGAAGAGCAGGGAGTTTAAAAGAGCAATGGAGAACTTTAACCACCCAAAAATAAAGATCCTCTCTCCATACTTCCACCTTGGAAAGTAGCTGGCGGAATCAAGTAGATTTTGACCTAGACACCCCCAATAAAGTGAGGCTAAGCCATCTCGCCTCACCAAGAGTTTATCGAAACATTTAATAGCCCATTTAAACGCCTTATGCAACGTTCGTGAACTGTTTAATTCGGAGATATGCAGCCTCAGAATAGGAATAACCGGAAACAGCTATGCCTATGTGTCGCAATAAAAAGGGCTAATTTTGATGCGACATTCCCTTCATGACGGGTTATTATGTTTATGAGGGATACCTTTTTCGGGCGGTTATTAATCATGGGCGCAAAGCCCGGCAGGTGGCACAAGGCTACTGATTTCTTATTAGTAGCACAACTGTGCAAAGAAAAGAGGACGTTGTAGAAACACGTTAGTGCGGAAAATGAATATTAACCAGTCAAATGCGTCGAGCGCAACACAACATATGAGAAGCCTCAGCATCCGAAAAGTCGACGTTATGTCTTCTTGATTCAAAAAAAACAGATTTGAGTTGACTGAAGTGACCGCTTCGGTGCTGTGATGGCTTCACTAATCCACGCTCAAGGTTTGCGATTATGATTCCTGCAAGTAAGATAAGTCGTCAAAGCGATTGAAAAATAATTTGGCATTAACTATGAATAGCTAGCCTACTTCAAGTCCACTTTGACGTTTTCCAAGCTTCTTTTGATGGCGATAATTGACCATGTAACCATCCACATCATTTTGGGGCACGAAAGCTGGAGCTTTACCCTTTCCCTTTAGATTAAAATAAATCAAGCGATGTCAGTTGGATCTATTAACTCTAACAGAAAAATACAACTTAAATTGTACATGACGAACCTTGTGAAATTTGCAACCACTGTGATAAATCCCCTTGTGACTGTGCAAAAAATTCTTTAGAAAAGGCTTTTGTTCTTCACACTTTCCCTTGCCACTAACAGAACTGGTCCAACCGCAATGCTCACGATGAGCAGTGAATTCCAGGTCCCTAAGATTTAACTTCAAAGAAATCATGGAAGCGCTTTAATACGTGGTTAACACAACCTTCAATGAGAATTAAACAAGGAGTACCTTTTCGAATTCCAACTTGATTGTCTCTAATTCAGAATAATAACGAGTAAGTGTCACACACGGAAGCATCTTCTACAGTAAAAAGATGGAACTAGGCCATTTGGAATGGTTTTGACCAAACGATTATTTAGAAAACTAACAATCGTTCTAGTTTTGTGCATAACAAAAACTTATGTTTATGAAACCCTTAGAAAGGTTAACTTACACTGCAAATTAATGCCCATTAGAATGGTCTACTTGCGACGGAGCATCAAACACCAAAGTGTGTAACTTCAGATTTCTCAAGGACGTTGGTAGGTACAATTTAAATCGGTAGCAAGAATAAACGCTTTGATGTTAAAAAAGGTACAGACGAAACATTAATTTAAGCTGGTAATTAGTAACATAAAACTTGTAATTAAAATATAAAATGGTTTGGTCATAGAGCTGTCAAATTAAATGGAACAAGTGACCTCCAGTTGCACTGCAAGGACATTATTACGATATCATTGTAAGGGCTTAAATAATACTTTACAAACTATCAGCACTTAGGCTACATGGATAAACAGGACGTTGACCTATACATTTAAGGGAAGGACAAAACCGTGTGGTTACACGATTTAAGCAACACAGACACTTTATAGGGTCAAAGGAATAACGCATGGGTGAATTCAAACACATTCACTACCAATTTGAGATAGAATTAATCGCAATATTTGTAAATTAGGCAGTGCTAAATGATGGCACACTTTACTGCTAACGTCCCATTGGGCTCTACACCTAGATATCCTTCTAATTTATTTTGTTTTAACGTGATTCTTTGGGTTTTTGCTGCATAACTCTTTAGGAGATGAATAATGTAGCTGTAATACTTTGTTTGTTTGAACTGCCAGTTTCGGTCACTTGGGTGGCCATGTTGTGCTGAACCGGTTGGTCGGTCTTTGGGCTGTGCCAACAGCCCCCAAGTCCTCTGTTTCCAGAATACATGTATTCTACTTCCAGTACTATGCCTTTTTTACCTTAAAGGGAGTCTCGGGACGCTACAGTAGCATCTAGAGGCTTCCTTTAAGACAAAAGAAGGCATACTACTAGGTTGGAATTTATGTATTAAGGAAAAAGAGGGAACGGGCTGCCGCCCTGGCCTGAAGGCCGGCCTCGCCCGGCTAGGGCAATATGACCACCCAAGTCCCATACCGTCAGTCCGAACGAACAATGTATTACAGATAAAGCTTACGTGGAGAAAATGCGAACGAACTAAGTGCATGGGGCTTTGTCAAAATTTGAGCAGATTGCAATTTTTCACTACAAATCTGTGCAAGCATGTGGCTTTAAAAAGAAACTGGCTACTCCCAACGCTCCAAGGAGGACTTAATGCTCGGTTTCAAAGCAAAAGCCATCAAAATTAATGCATCTGAGGGCTAGTAGGATAAATAATTGTGCTGAAAATTTGACGCAAATAAACGAAAGTAGGGAATATAAGGAAGAGTGCACGTGTACATCTGTCGCCGACCACAAACATAACAAATTCTACATAAGGAACAATGTGCTGTCTGCAATTCTTGTTTTAAGCAATAATAAAGGCAGTTGTGAGGAAGATACTTTCGTCTGCACGCACTGACTGGGTGTGAGACGCAACTTCTACAACTGATTGTAGGGTAAGGTGGTTGGAAAGCCTTCGCATTGCTTTGTTGGGTGAGCGCGATGGGATAGTGGAGGATGGCACCATGCATAAATGTAACCTTGTGTTCCCCCTTTCCATGTTTTCATGATTAAAGCAGGCATATGAACGGCTAGGTAAAGGAAGACAGAAATGGGATTATGATTCCAGCTCCTAATGTCTTATTCTAATTTTACATACACATATGCATTTGACTCCGACATTTTAACTCGCTCCCTTGCCAAGAGTAAAAGAAGAAATTTCACATGCTTCACCCAATGTTCCGCATGACGTGTAGTTGTCGCAGTTTTCACGACACTACCGGGTCGACATCCTCCCATCCTCAATAGCGCTGTCCCTTACAGATGTTTCCTTCCAATACGCCAACATATTTAGCATTCCATGTCAAATCGCCTGACTAGATACACTTCTCAAAATGAATGATAAGAAGTTTGGTGCGGAAATCGTAATTGAGCGTTTACACGACATTAGAGTGACGTCTACTTTTCTAATCCAACAAATAGCGCACGAAGTGATGAGAAAGCCTGCGATTGTGTTGTCATGTTCACGTTAAGACTGTGAAGATAGGCGGTGACAAAGTGAGGTCATTCCAAAATGGTTCGCTGTCTCTCATGCTGGTGAAGCATCCCAAATGGAATGATTATGTTTGTCACATCAACTTGTGTGGTAGTCCTATACATGCGGACGACAATCCTAATCCTTGAGCACAAAGGAATGCGAATTTGTCGATCCATAAATGCCTGAGCATTAGCTACCGAGACGACTTCGCAATGAATTGGATAATGCTGAATCTCAATCCAAAATTCGACCAGGAACTGCACTACATACTTGCTAGCCCATTTCTCATTCAACATGATTGTTGGATTGCGAATAGACGAAGACTGCAAGTCCATCGTCATGTGACTTTTTTCCCAACAGACACGAGTGGAACGATTGATAAAAGTCACTTTGTTCCTAGTGATAGCGCATGGCTTTGGAGGCATTTCGAGAAGAAGCAGACGAAAGGCGTGCACGGAATAGCCTGCTATTAACGCGGAATGTGTCCTCGGCTAGCCTGCGTGACAGAGCTGACTAGAATAACAGATTCAAAAGTCGGAGTAGGAAAGATTAGACTGACGCTACCCTCGTGTCAACACATCGGGGCGTGTCATGTAGCCTGGTATGAATGACATGGATTACAACATTTCGTGTGGTGAGTGATACATTCTTGTCATGGCCACCTTCCTAGTGATAGCGCATGGCTTTGGAGGCATTTCGAGAAGAAGCAGACGAAAGGCGTGCACGGAATAGCCTGCTATTAACGCGGAATGTGTCCTCGGCTAGCCTGCGTGACAGAGCTGACTAGAATAACAGATTCAAAAGTCGGAGTAGGAAAGATTAGACTGACGCTACCCTCGTGTCAACACATCGGGGCGTGTCATGTAGCCTGGTATGAATGACATGGATTACAACATTTCGTGTGGTGAGTGATACATTCTTGTCATGGCCACCACACCTAGGGACAGACGCGACTTCTATTAAACAACACTGGCGATTACTTGCTTTGGATCACCTGGATTGATACCTCTTGCATGAGGAAAATAAGGTGCAAAGGGAACTGTTGTGTCAAATGACTTTATTCTTCACGGCTATTTGCTGTCAGAACTGACCTATTTGCAGTGGCAGTTTGAGGAGGTCGTTTTGTAACCTACAAATGAATACCCATTCATTAAAATGTAGTCAAATCAAGCACGATGCTTGTGGCATCCATTTTATCGTGGCAGCACTGTTTTGGGCGTTCTACAACTGGCAGATCTGGTCTCTTTGTGCAAGTGAATGTATTTTAAAGCAGAAAGTGAAACTGTGACGCCTTGGGCGTGGTAGGATGTCAATTCGACCACAGTGCCGCCGAAATTCTGCCCTTGACGAAAGCGTCGTATCATGAGTTGAAGTAATGAGTTTCTATTGACATCATGTGACAGCAATACCCATTACAAGAAAGCCAATTACGAGGTGTTCCTTCTGAGCAATCACATTATATTGGACATGAGCCTGCAAGAGATCTTATGAATTATGTTCGCCTTTTCCCCGAAACACCGATTGACCGACTGACCCGTATACCGACTCCCACTTGTGCCTCCCGTTAGGACATCCATTTTGCAGCATCTCAGTGGACCCCAACCTAACCCAAGTATCTCACTTTGGTCCAAGACGCAATTTAATGCAGCCCTGCAAACATCTTCACAAGCCATCACAAGCTAACGCTAAACAAATATTTGAATAAATGGATGTCTGTCAGCTCCTTGTTCACGCGCACTGACTTGGCGTAAAAAGGAAGGCGTCAACTGTGTTTCCTAGTCAGTCCTGTCAAACGTAAATGAGGTTGGCATAAGAATAAACTACACGTACAACCCATTAGTAGCAAGAATTATTCGGGTAAACATGATTATGTGGTGGACTGAACTGACAGGACACGGCGCATGGAGGGTTGTGTGAGCCAATGTCAGTCTACATCATTCCGAGCCATGCTGATTGCTCGACCTCACAACCACACGACACGAAATGAACCAATGCGGTAGCGACATTGTGAGGTCAGCTCACTGCTCATTCGTCCCCTTCTAAGCCGTCAGTATTTAAGCCCTGTCACCTCTGCCTCACGGTCACTCTAACCTAGCACCTATTGCCAATGGTAAGTTTTACTGCCTCTATTAAATTACCCATGCCTCTCAATCTTCACTGCCGCCGTTCACTACTTTTCTTCTCTTCTCCGTCATCGTGGTTCATTTAACCCATTCCGTGAAACTAACGCTTGCATATTTTCGTCATGCTTTAGAAGCAACGCAAGATCACCGAGCTTCCGGCCGAAATGGCGCTCAGAATATGCGAGTACTTTGGTGTGGAGGATTTGGTGCAAGCCTGCAACACCATTTCCAACTGGCGATGGATACTGACAAGTCGACGAGCAATTCAAGCAATGCGTCGACACATCAGCAATTGGAGGTGGCTGGACAAGCATCTCTGTTGCCTCCTCTTTTCCCAGACTTCACCAACTGCCGACCGGAATTTGCCTCCTGCTATCGAATATCATTTGAAGGAAATGGAACAACTTCAACAGCATTCAAGTCGATCAGGTTCATTCTCTCCTGCACATCCCATCAGCTGCTGCTTCCTGGTCAACTCTCATACGTTGCTCTTTTCCTTGCACTCCGAGCATAATTATCACCGGTTAATTATGCGCACCATAGAACTCAACCAATTTCCAAGACGTGGTCCGTACGTTCTCGATATGATTAATTTGTTACAGCATTACAAACGTGATGACATGCTGTGTTACCATGATTTTGGAGGAAGAACATTCAAAGGTGACATCTTAAACTATGATTGCTACGTATTCGTGATGGATCCAGAATTTTGTGCCAAGAATCAACTGCTGCACCTCTTGGATCTCATCGAGCCGCATCAGATATTAATCATAGCAATCTTGCCAAGAGCGCGGACTGATTCTGTGAATGACATGCATGTCTTTGCCAAGTTCATTGCAAGTTTCGACAACTTTGCAGACTGTCCACTTGCAACCACCGCGGTGGATTGGCGACTGTTTTGTGTCAAGCGAGTGGGTATGGAAGAGGTCAACTTAAATGAGTGTTTGCGATTTGTACATTACGACTTGCAGTGTAAGGGCATTGGCTGCAGACGCAAGGATGGAGGCACTCTGTCCTAGTATGCCCCTTCCTACCTTGTAAATGCGCTCTTAAATACATTCTCTTTCTCTTAACCCACTGTGCTTTTCTTTCTCAGCAATGCTACCGTCATTTAAAGCGACCCTTGTGGACCACTTACTCAACCTCATTAACTGCATGGATGTACAGCTGTACTTGTGCTAAGCCATTTGCCTTGAAGTGTCATCCTACCTTGCCAAAGACGCCGTAGCTTCACGCACGACGATTTGGCATTTTTAACGTCAAGTGAAGGCTGATAGACAGGGGATGGGTGCACACATTTTATTTAAGGAGTTAAGATGACAGGCCGCGAGAACAGTAGCCAATCACACCAAATCTGGCAGGGATTTTGCTAGTACGATGCCTCCTGTGCGCGAATCCTACATCAATTCGCTCCCTATTTCCTGTTTACACAAATATTCACTTGATCTTGTGTACCGGGACTACAATGTATGGAGCACCCGAAACTGTAGCAACACGAGTGAACAAGCACTGCAGGCACTGCATTAGAAATGGTCACTTTTTACTATAAGGGCCTTACTGTGAAGCTGATACGATGACATGACATGTTAATGGCTAGCTGTGATGAATTTACGGACAGTCTGGAATTAAGACTCTTAGTTGGGGTTGTAAAATTGCAGTTGTGGTAGTTCATAAGCTTAAGTAATTGCAGATCTTTCTTTGTTAAGGTCTTAACTATCTTACGATTCTGGTTGGTATCCACGTCGGCAGTCTTCTCCACCAAAATAAATGGGCAGTTTTCATGTCTAGACTACTCACAATTGCAGTCAAATGCAGCCAGTTCTTTCTCTAATGGTCCAACCAAACAGGAAATGTAGAATTTCTATAACCCGTATTTCCTTCTGTAACCTTTACAATCTGCTTAGTGAGTGGCTCGAATTCGTCTTTACTTTGACTGGCTCCTTCAGTTTCGTGCTTAAGCGTGATCAACGTGGTCCACTATCTTACGATTCTGGTTGGTATCCACGTCGGCAGTCTTCTCCACCAAAATAAATGGGCAGTTTTCATGTCTAGACTACTCACAATTGCAGTCAAATGCAGCCAGTTCTTTCTCTAATGGTCCAACCAAACAGGAAATGTAGAATTTCTATAACCCGTATTTCCTTCTGTAACCTTTACAATCTGCTTAGTGAGTGGCTCGAATTCGTCTTTACTTTGACTGGCTCCTTCAGTTTCGTGCTTAAGCGTGATCAACGTGGTCCACTGGCGCATTAAAAGCTGACCAGCACACACACACGCACACGTCTCAGACCTGCTAACTCCGTCCTTTTCCACGACCGTGGCGGGAGGTCGCACAAACCTCAACTCGTGTTTGGCGTGATATGTCATTTTCGTAGTTCTCATGCTCTTCCAAATTGCGTATGTTTTCTCCCAGCATAACGACTTTTTCCCAGTTCAAAACCATGTGAATTCGTTTGTGCAGATTTTCGTTTCAATACTCGGAACAATGAGTAAGGCTTTGTGTAAATTAAAGTTTGGAGGCTCTTACAGCATTAGAGGGACGTCTGATTCTCAGGTCTGATAAATAGTGCATGCAGTGATGAGGAAGCTTGTGCGTCATGCATGCGTGTAGGAACATCAGTCTCATTTGACGCAAAGCGTTTTTGATGAAACAGAAGTCGTCCTTGTTACCGATGCAGTGCCTCCACTTACTTGTGCCGTAATTAGCACTTTGCGATTGTGAAGTCCTATCCATGGATAGGACATTGAAACAGACGGATACCAGCTGAGATCATGCCAAACTGGTTTCCGTACAACTGTGGCGTTAGTGCATGCCTAACAGGATGGGCAGGTCAGTCATGACAACGTGTGCAGTAGCGCTCCACCCGCAGACGACAAGCCTAATCTGCTGGCTCAAAAAAACAAAAGATGCCAAATTCATCTTCTTGATTTCGACGAAGCCTGCGCATCCACATCTCCGTTACGTGCATTGTAACATGAGCCTCTGTCAGACATTGAACTCACACCTTCCAACTGCTTTCCGAAAGAGCTGAAGTTCCAGACCTGCGATGTCTCAGCATGATGGGGTGCTGAGCTTTGGCGCCTCGTGATTTGACTTCCCAATGGGACGGAACTTGCTGAGTTGTGGCCGAAACCTCGGACACGAAGGTTTTATTCGGTGCAAATTCTTGCTGGTTTTGTTCGGACAGCTTCGCATTTCGAAACGATGAGCAATGAGCAATGCAGCTAGTAAATTGTAATCAAAGTTTTCGACGGCTTTTGAGTGACATCAAATTACCCAAACCGGCGAAGAACTTAAAAAAAATGGGGGAGTCAGTGATGTCGTTCAGTATGTATAGGAGCATCGCTCCCTGTGTGACAGTCTGTACTTCTTTACTGTGAGGTCATGCCCATGTTTGGGTTGACAAAACATGCGGCGACTAGCTGAGGTCATTCCAAACTGGTCCCCCTCCCACTACGGCGTTAGGGCGACCTAAGTAACCTAGCCGCGTTAGTCTCATCTCTAGGTTCTGAGTCACAGCTGAATCTTGCGGACGGCCAAACAAGGGCCCCAGATTGGCTTTATAATTGCGACCATCTGTACTGAATATGAGCAAAATTAAACTAATTAGACAAAGGTTGAGAAAAGAGTCATTCAATGTAATTTATATTCCAGGGTGCGTTGCTGCTCATAATGCACCGTGTGGGAGTGAATTGGGAAGGTCATTAGGAAAAGGATGAATCGTCTCTAATTTGGGCTGTCCATAGAACACTTACATGAAGGTAAATTTACGTGAAGGGAATAGCGCAACAGGAACGTTGTTTGAGCATGTGGACGCTCAGCAGTTGTCTATTGGCAGAGGCATGGACCACGATTTCCTACTAACACTGTACCCTTCATAAGCACCACTCAAGTAAGGTTAGTCTGAAACATCCATGAACTGCAAGTGGATGAGTTGAGTAGGTCAGAGTTTAGTCGACCAAATTAGCTTGAGACTTGGGAGACAGTTGGTTCAAATATGTTGCACTGCGAATTGGGATATCGGATGGATTGCGCAATTCAGGGTACCTGAAATGCCGACTCGCATAATTGGACACAACTCCCCGATGCACCCTGGTAATCTGCAAAAAAATTAGGGGTTGAGGTGAGACAGGCGAAGGAAATGCTCCGGTCTGTTGTCCCTGCCAATTTTACTGCGCATTTTATTGACCATGTACTCGGGGCGAATGTCAGTAATACGTGGTTATAATGTCACAGCTGAGGAAGCAGTGCTGGCTAAGTTTCTAACCACTAGCAGCACAAATAATTGGCTGTTTGCAAGAAGAGAAGAGCGCAAAATGCATTAGAACATAGGGTAGATCTAATGCGCGCGATGTACAGCACCTTGACATAAGTGAATCATTAGCACCTTATCTGCATTCTACCACACCACTCAACTTGTATGCATCAAAATAATCGTCGCCGTTGACTCATCGTCACCAGCATTCAGTCGTTACCCAAAACACACTCTTCTACTGAAATCCATTCAGTGTTGAGCAAGATTTGTGCAAGGTGCAATTAAGAAGTTAGTACCCTAACCCTATCCCTAATTCGCATCCATTTATTCGTCATCCCGAATACAATTGTTTATCAATCCGGAATCCGTCTACTGACAATTTATCAGTAGGTGATGAGTTTGGCTTTCCTCAGCCCTGCTACGCAGGTATGTGCCCATGCGCTCACCCCTGACTCATCCGTTGGGCGATTCACGCAGTGGTCTGTGACTCACTCATTCCTTTGCGTCAACAACGTCTGTCAAACCATTTAGCGTAGAATTAGCCATCCACCCGTCCATCCACCAAGAGTCGATTGCAGATTATGGAGCGCATCTCGGGACCATTCATGCACCTACTCTGGGAGGATACTAGTCTCCGATTCACTCGTTCGCCAATGCTGGATCTCATAGTGAATGCAGGATTTGTCAATGCATTCATCATGAACCTCTTGATACTTCGTTGGACAGATGCGTGGGTGAGGGGAGGATCTACCACACATAGACGGTGACACTGATGTGCAGGTTGATCCTCCACCTGGTAGTGTTGGAGGAGTCCATTTCGTTGATCTCGTCGCGCACATTGACGTGATCGCGTTGGTCTCCCTTTCTCGAGTCATATTTACTTCCACCACACAGGCCATCATGTTGCTGGTTTGGTTTGTTTGGGTGAACCACCATGAGGTGTCATGTGTTGTAGTCACGTGGTCGCTGCTCATTCCTTCATTTTGCTGTGTGGAGTGTGCCCTACGTGCTGACTGCATCATCAAGATCGAGGTGGATAGCTCGCGGGCAGATGAAAGTGGAGGCATTGCAGTGCTGGTGTTGTTGCTGTTGATGGTGGTGGTGCCTCAGCGGATCGTCACCGATCTTCAGGTCTGCCAGCAGCGGTGTTGAGGAAGGCAAACAATTCAGTAATGGAGAAATCGTCCATCATATGGTCGGCGAAGAAGTGCAGTGGGACCTACACATCCTCGCCGCTGTTATGAGGGAAGAAAAGTAATTACTAGGCAAAGGAGGAAATCGATCCGTCTGCTGGTGCGTAGGACGCCTTGTTGGGTGGTGTTTTGGTGAGATATGCAGAGGGAGTAGGATTGCCGCATTGTCTTTGAAGTTTTATGGGAATACAATGGCTAGTTTACCCATGGAGACCTCTTGCGACTGGGGTGTGTCTTGAGGATTTGGGTCATTGTGCAAGCAATAATATCGTGGAACATAACCAAACAGCGATGTGGTTTCTTAACACCCCCACTCTTGTTCTCATTGCTGCAAATTAATGCGCCTCAGTGAAGGTGGATTACAGTAAGTGAAATGGAGGTGGTAGTGTTGGCACTGGTGAGTGTCAATATTGCCATTAATCTGCCAATGAGGAGGGTTATTCATGAAAGATTTGGTCAGGAAGTAGCATGGTTGATGTGGGAAAGGGATGAGGGACTACTGTGGAAGGCAGCACCACAGGGGTAGTGCCCTTGGTGTGGTGATTGGAGAAAGGATATGGTCACAGATACTGATCATTGACTGACGACATGAATAGGCACATTAGCTTGGAACAACGTGGCGAGAGAAGTGACGAATGCAGGCAGCACTTGGAGTCAATGTCCTTCCCTCAGTGTAATAGGTGGTATACCATTCCTGTGTCGCTGCTAGTGCTGCCGCTGCTGCTGCTGCTGCTATTAATAGACAGCGTTCGACGAGTCGGTTGGACGGCTCGACCTGCGTAGTGTTGTTGAGACGTGGGTGGTGCAGGCGCCTCGAATGATCTGTGTACGCGTAAACACGCTCCGCATGCGTTCCCTGGTGGCGGGAATGCCAAAACGCTCCTTCGTGATACCGCATCTTGCAGTGACGAGATGCGTGCCTCCACACAAAGCCGTCACCACTACCAGTATTCTACGTGCTGTCTCGCCTTACCACAAGTGGATGGCGCAGTGGTGAGTACGGTGCCTTACATACACATGCTTCCTAATTGCCCGCGTGCTTACAGTGCAGACGATTTCCCTAAATCTGCTGCATACGATAGATTAATTCCTTCTTGGTGGCGACTGCGAGTGAGGTGGTTTAGCTCACACTGCTGAATTCTTAACGGACATATTTGAGTGAGGTGTGACATTGAGTGGAAGGAGAGTACGCAGTGGTCTGTGACTCACTCATTCCTTTGCGTCAACAACGTCTGTCAAACCATTTAGCGTAGAATTAGCCATCCACCCGTCCATCCACCAAGAGTCGATTGCAGATTATGGAGCGCATCTCGGGACCATTCATGCACCTACTCTGGGAGGATACTAGTCTCCGATTCACTCGTTCGCCAATGCTGGATCTCATAGTGAATGCAGGATTTGTCAATGCATTCATCATGAACCTCTTGATACTTCGTTGGACAGATGCGTGGGTGAGGGGAGGATCTACCACACATAGACGGTGACACTGATGTGCAGGTTGATCCTCCACCTGGTAGTGTTGGAGGAGTCCATTTCGTTGATCTCGTCGCGCACATTGACGTGATCGCGTTGGTCTCCCTTTCTCGAGTCATATTTACTTCCACCACACAGGCCATCATGTTGCTGGTTTGGTTTGTTTGGGTGAACCACCATGAGGTGTCATGTGTTGTAGTCACGTGGTCGCTGCTCATTCCTTCATTTTGCTGTGTGGAGTGTGCCCTACGTGCTGACTGCATCATCAAGATCGAGGTGGATAGCTCGCGGGCAGATGAAAGTGGAGGCATTGCAGTGCTGGTGTTGTTGCTGTTGATGGTGGTGGTGCCTCAGCGGATCGTCACCGATCTTCAGGTCTGCCAGCAGCGGTGTTGAGGAAGGCAAACAATTCAGTAATGGAGAAATCGTCCATCATATGGTCGGCGAAGAAGTGCAGTGGGACCTACACTTCCTCGCTGCTGTTATGAGGGAAGAAAAGTAATTACTAGGCAATGGAGGAAATCTATCTGTCTGCTGGTGCGTAGGACGCCTTGTTGGGTGGTGTTTTGGTGAGATATGCAGAGGGAGTAGGATTGCCGCATTGTCTTTGAAGTTTTATGGGAATACAATGGCTAGTTTACCCATGGAGACCTCTTGCGACTGGGGTGTGTCTTGAGGATTTGGGTCATTGTGCAAGCAATAATATCGTGGAACATAACCAAACAGCGATGTGGTTTCTTAACACCCACACTCTTGTTCTCAGTGCTGCAAATTAATGCGCCTCAGTGAAGGTGGATTACAGTAAGTGAAATGGAGGTGGTAGTGTTGGCACTGGTGAGTGTCAATATTGCCATTAATCTGCCAATGAGGAGGGTTATTCATGAAAGATTTGGTCAGGAAGTAGCATGGTTGATGTGGAGAAGGGATGAGGGACTAGTGGGGAAGGCAGCACAACCGGAGTGGTGCCCTTTATGTGGTGATTGGAGAGAGGAAATAGCCACAGATACTAGTCATTGACTGACAACATGAGCAGGCACATTAGCTTGGAACATCGTGGCGAGAGAAGTGACGAATACAGGCAGCACTTGAAGTCAATGTCTTTCCCTCATTGTAATGGGTGGTGTACCCTTCCTGTGTCGCTCCTGCTGCTGCTACTACTAGACGGCGTTCGACGAGTCGTTTGGACGGCTCGACCTGCGTAGCGTTGTTGAGACGTGGGTGGTGCCGGCGCCTCGAATGATCTGTGTACGCGTAAACACGCTCCGCATGCGTTCCCTGGTGGCGGGAATGCCAAAACGCTCCTTCGTGATACCGCATCTTGCAGTGACGAGATGCGTGCCTCCACACAAAGCCGTCACCACTACCAGTATTCTACGTGCTGTCTCGCCTTACCACAAGTGGATGGCGCAGTGGTGAGTACGGTGCCTTACATACACATGCTTCCTAATTGCCCGCGTGCTTACAGTGCAGACGATTTCCCTAAATCTGCTGCATACGATAGATTAATTCCTTCTTGGTGGCGACTGCGAGTGAGGTGGTTTAGCTCACACTGCTGAATTCTTAACGGACATATTTGAGTGAGGTGTGACATTGAGTGGAAGGAGAGCCATTGGCTCACAATGCTGCTGCAGTGCCGAACAATTAGGCAACAGAGAAGAGGAGAATCGGAACTTACTTACGATTATGATCTGTGACTACTTCAATTGTGAAAGCACCCACCAAACTAATAAGTGTCATGGGGTATGCGTTTGGCGAGGCATGTGATGGCTTGAGATATGCTTCACTGGGCAGTTGCATCTCTGGCTGTAAGTAGTCGCGCACGGAACTAAAGGTTCACTGTTGTTTTGAGGCGAGATGCTATGCCAGATCTTTAGGCGGCACCATCATCCACCCACCCACTGAGGGCAACTGTGAAGACTTGTGTGGGTGTTTAATTTGGCGCAGCTGTTTTGCAATTTGGTTCCGCGTCTGGAAGACCCACTAACGGCAAGTCAGACTAAGATCTGGTGGAAGGAAATTGTAAGGGATAGTGGTGGAGCTTCCACCTCACTCTACCCACTTTGACACCTCTGTTAGATTTGTTGGTTTGTAGCATGCCAACCTAGTTGGCACAGTGATCACACAAGCACACATTGCGTTTAAACAAATAGAGCATTGCTGCAGCAGAGTAGGTAGTTGGAGACTTGACGATGGGCGATTCCCTCCCAAATTGTCTGCAGTCACTTGGTGTGTGCGGACTCGGAGGTGGAGATGGAGTCGTGGTTGAAGGGGCTGATTGGGGTGCTGGAGGCTCCTCAACACTGGATGCCTGAACACTTCGCTCGTGTGGCGTGGTATGACTCGGGTCTCACCCTCACCCAACCCGTGGCTGCCAGTGCGGCTTCGCGACTGAAGCAGTGGTAACTGCCTCACCTCTCCCCTTCCCTCAATCGTGCACATTTCCTTGCATTTCGATCCTGTCATTCTCATCGTCCTATCTCCACTGACTGCGGTCTTCTCGTGATGTGTGCGGATGTAGCCTCCAAACAACGAGACCATTTGTGGGGGCTTGTCATAGAGGTCGAGGGATAAAGTAAACTTCATTTTCTCAAGTATTAGACTTAGCTCTGTTTTTTAGGTGTTAAAATGCTACATTGACAGAATAAGGTGGTGTAGGGAGATGAGGACTACCACCAGAGCAGATTTGAGTAAGTGCGTGGGACAGCTATGGTAACCGAATTGTTGTTAGCAGCCATAAAATGCAACTATTTGACACTGATTCAACTTGTTATTGGATCAGCACCTTCAGGGAGGGTATGTGAACTGGGTGGGGTAGGTGCGGCACGTGTGCTCACGTTGTTCTACTTTGTACTTCATTTAGAAATTAGAGTTGGGTTAGGGTACGAATCACAAGTGCATGCATCAGTGGTGTTTTATGTGTTCCTTGACAGCGTTTCTGATGCCACTATTTTCTATAACACTTAATCTGAGGCGCGAAGCGTCATTTGTAGTCTACGGTGTTTTACCCATGTCTCATGTACCATTTGAAGGGGGGATAGAAAACCACCTATTCATAGTCACATATTTATAGTCTTCTTTCACCATATTGTTTGCTGACTGACTGATTTCCTCTTAATGATTCACTTGCATGGTTTGAGCACATAGCTTATGGTGTAGCAGACGCACTGCTCCACTTGACTGTGGCTGCTGCAGACGGCTGAGAGAGGGACACAGCCTCACTGAAGGGGACGACGCAAGGCCGCATACCACACAACAAGAATTGCATGACGGTTGTATAAGTAGTCATTATCTAAGGATGGGAGGCAGAAAACGGCTCCTCATCACCATTCCCATTCTTCTTTCCATTCTGCACATTGCGCTGACGATGGCATCCTGACCTCTATGGTTACAGCCTTTGCTTTGTGGCGTTAGCCAATCCGGTCCCTCACACGTGTAGTGGACTAGTCAGGTAGGAATTGGTGTGGTGTGAAACGCTTTGCAGAACTTGACAATGGGGGTCGCAATAACTTCACCGACTGACTGGTTAACACGATCACATTAGCCAATGATGACTGAGATGAGGACTACCACCAGAGCAGATTTGAGTAAGTGTGTGGGACAGCAATGGGAACCGGATAGTTGGCAGCCGTAAAATGCAACTACTTGACACTGCTTCAACTTGTTATTGGATCGGCACCTTCAGGGAGGGTATGTGGACTGGGTGGGACAGGTGCGGCATGTGTGCTCACGTTGTTCTACATTGTACTTCATTCAGAAAGTACAGTTGGGTTGGGGTGCGAATCACGAGTACATGCATCAGTGGGGTTTTATGTGTACATTGGCAGCGGTTCTGAAGCCACTATTTTCTACAACACTTAACCTGAGGCGTGAAGCGTCATTTGTGGTCTACGGTGTTTTGTCCATGTCTCATGTACTAGCGGATGGGGGATAGAAAACCACCAATTCATAGTCTTCTTTCACCACATTGTTTGCTGACTGACTGATTGCCTCTTGATGATTCATTTGTACGGTTTGAGCACATAGCTTGTGGTGTAGCAGGCGCACTGCTCCACTCGACTGTGGCTGCTGCAGATGGCTGAGAGAGGGACGCAGCCTCACTGAAGGGAACGGCGCAAGGCCGCATACCACACAACACGAATTGCATGACGGTTGTATAAGTAGTCATTATCTAAGGATGGGAGGCAGAAAACGGCTCCTCATCACCATTCCCATTCTTCTTTCCATTCTGCACATTGCGCTGACGATGGCATCCTGACCTCTATGGTTACAGCCTTTGCTTTGTGGCGTTAGCCAATCCGGTCCCTCACACGTGTAGTGGACTAGTCAGGTAGGAATTGGTGTGGTGTGAAACGCTTTGCAGAACTTGACAATGGGGGTCGCAATAACTTCACCGACTGACTGGTTAACACGATCACATTAGCCAATGATGACAATGCGTAACGCACCTCAGCGTTGCACTACAGAACTGCACGTAGAGAAGGATAAATAGCAACCTGCAAGTCAGCTTCCCGATATTGAGAGTACCATTGGAAGTCACTTATGTTGTTGGCACCACCGTTGCTGCTGCTTGTAGTGTGTCTGCTGGGGCTGCCAGCACCGTCGGAAGAGAGTGTGAAGATGGCTGGCTTCAACGTGCAGGTGTTTGGTAAGACGAAGTCGGGAAAACGTGAAGTGATGAAGATCCTCGGTGAGGTAGGTGTTCTTACCATGCTGGTGTGTTAAGCGTCTGTAGATAATGGGGAGGTACGACGGTGTGTTCGTGCTGGAGATAAGGGATGCCTCGGGAAAGGCTTTTTCAAGGCTCGTGAACACTGTCAGTGCTGCTTCTCGGTGAGTAAGCATTTGTGCACTTATGTAGTTTTGGTTCTGCTTCTACAAGATTTTGTGCGTGGACGTCTTCCATAATAGAATGGCTAGTAGTTCACTTAGTCCATCAGCACTTTGTGTCACAAACAAAGGCATGATTGCATATTGACTTGGAAGATGATAGGGATGGCTTTGGTGCACGAGTCGCATATTGTGGAGATGGAAATCGCATGTTACATTTGCATCGAAGGAGCCGGTGAGCGGTGTCTGTGGTTGCACAGAGTGGATGCGAGGAAGAGGTCAACATTCCTGTTCTCGTTCTCAAGAGAGTACATAGAGACCGTAGTCGAGCAGCTCTGCTCACATATTGCGTTGCATGACGCGACGTGGCAATTGGAGTGGTCAGTGGAGGATACGTGGGATTTTATTTCTACTAAGGAATCACCTGCTACCATGCATTGGCAGATAAACACACTCCCTCAGATTTCGCACACGCATCGGTTGTATTCAATGATTGGGAGCTTTACTTTTGTCACGACAAAGCCCTCAGTTCTCCCTTGTTTGGTTGTTTGAACAGTTCGAACTGTCGGTGGAAGCACGCCTCACTCAGTGTGACCGCTGATATCCAACTTTGCTGTGTTTCGCATAGAAGTACGGCCATGTTTGCTTGCTTATACCACCTGAGCGTGTTTCGCTACTACTACTTCCATGTGGCTGCTTGTTGAGATGGAGAGTGTGAGTAAGATCGTGCGACATCATTGAAGGCGTAGGAAGACATAGCGTTTGGGTAAAGTGCATATGTACGACATAGAGTAGGGCATGGGCTGCAGGTGAGTTGATTTAGCGACCGAGAGTTAAGGACAACGTATAGGCATTAAATGACCACTCTCGCCTCATCTGAGTGTCGGTGCCAGCGCTCTTCTCGGTGAGCCTCTGACGTCAGCCATCAGGGTTTGATTATTGCTGCAAGCAGTCACCGAATTCCCACGAAGTCGGAGGGTCTCACAACTGAGTCATCGCTGATGCTGCTTGGCAATGTTAGGCGGGTCTGGAGCTGTGCTCTGCTTGGGAACTGTGTTGGGTGGGTGGGTGGGTGGGTGGGTGAGGGAAGAGGAGTGTGCTGGCGCTCACACAAGTTGATCGCTAGTGCTAGGAGCGCTGACATAGAAGCAGAGTCATATGATAAGGGTGGGAGTTAAGCAAATTTCCGTGAGCCTAAGCCTTCTTTCCACGAAGACGGAGAGTTGCATTACAGGCCCCACCCATGAGTACGTCTGCACTAGTTCCCTTCACCCTTCCCCACTTTCTCAATTGAACTCCTTCCCCATTTCCATCAATATGCGAGCTGTGATCACTTCCCACTTCTCATACACCCTCTTATTGCAAATGCGTAAGTGCTTTCATCCACACATTTGCTCCATCCTCGAGGCAATGAATTGAGCTCATCGCTACCACTTCACCGGACTCGTCTCAGCAAACCAACTGCAAGAACAAACGTAAATCATTTCCAAGACGTCTCGTGGTTCACTATGTAAGATTTTACATTGAGAGATGCGAAAGTGCGGCAGGACGTATGTCACGCTATCAAAGACTCATGAAGTGGAGAGGCGTGCCTCAGAGAGGGAGGAGTGCTTTGACAGTTGAAGTGAGAAACAGTGGTAGTAGGAGGCAGGCACTGATTTCTGCCTTCTCGACAGGGTAGGTATAACAGCACGTTGCTGTGATGTCGCAACTGGGAGTCGGATCTCACAGCTGCCGAGATGACAGCGCAGTAGAGTGTGCTCTACTCTGACGAATGTAGAATGGAGAGGAGGGAGGAACGAACTCATTGTGACGTTGGAGACCACTGCGACTGGAGAAGGCATGAGATGTCCACAAAAGGATTATTCGTTTCCATCCACTAACTTCTCATTTGTTCAGCCCCAAATCGCTGTGATGGAACGCCTATCAACCTCATTACAGTGCAGAGTGAGGATCTCTCTTCCGAGTCCTTCAGCGATTCGCCTTCAGTGCTTAAACTGAGAAGTTCCACTCAAGAATAATCGAATGGTCAATTTGGTGCTTTCTTCACTTGTGTGCCTGGTTAGCTCGGGGACACAATTCATGCATTGATGTTAGGACTTCTGCACGCGATATTTGATAACCGTTACCTGACAAGCGTGTGACATCCTGACTCAGCGTTCGGATGTCATGGAGTTGAGGGATATTTTACCATCTGTAATGTAGTCATTGCCATGACATGTCTGCTGCTTCTCCTCCAACCTTGTAGTGTGATGTACAGAGGACTTATGGGACCACGGAAGGGAAGAAGTTCGTCCAAGGAACAGATTGGATTCCTCTACCGGTAATTCCTCTCACTATTTCCTTGATGTGGATGCCAGAATGCATGGAAGAAGACCTTGATATTCCCACGCTGATAGGCTTGTTGAAGCGTAATTTCTTGTCAATGATTCAAACTTCGTGCATTTGTGCGCACATGCATGTGCAGAGAGAGAGAGAGAGACGCGCATGCCAGTTGAAGCAGATATTGGGTGGATGGTAAAGCACTGCTCAGTTGTAGGCTCAATTCTCTCTACTTAGTGCAAATAAGCAGCTATTTTGGAATGTGACTGTTGGCTTCGGAATCCATCTCACCTAGTTGTATGTTGCCTCAACACTTCGTCTGCCCACTTGGCCCACGACGCATTCCCTGACAACTCACACTGAACTATATTTCTTGCCTCTAGACCAGACAAGATTCAGTTTGCTGGCGCCTTTCCAATGCACACTAAATCGGGGGCATTCGAACGACCACCAGATTGCTTCGCACTGGTAATTAAAGAGGTACGTTGGGACGCGTCCATGTACTTTCTGGCGCTTTACTTAAATGCGAGAGATGTTTTCGGAATGACTGGTGCAAGCAAGTGCTGTTGTCATAGGTACCTCAATGTGCGTCATTTCTAAGGATGATCATTAAATCCCATTGGTCTGTGTCAAGCTGGGCAAGGAAATGGAGTGGTTGGTGAAAGAAGGCTGTGGTCGATATTTGCTCTACTATGGATTGGAACAGTTGAGGTGTAGACCCTCCTGTCATTCTGTGAGGGATTTGGCTTTACTGAATGAATGCGAATATACCGAATGTTCGATGAATCGTTTTCGAAAAGGGAAAAGTGAAAAGAGGTCTGGTGGTGCAAAGTGTGGATTGTGACAAACCGTTGTGAAGCAATTGCTCTCGCAGTCAAGGCGAAATTGACTGAGGAATAGGTGGCAGTCATCGGCCTTTTCCTTGTAGAGTGGATTGAGGCTTGGCGTTTTGGCAGTGCACATCGATCCTGACGATGTCAAAATGGAAATGGATGCCCTCTACGATGTTACACAGGAGTGTCAGAGATCCGCAGGCACTCAGGTAAGACCATTTCTATGGCGATTTTGATGAGCTTAACATTCATCAGGCCATCGCGTCCCCTTTCCGCTTGACTGAATGCATGTGCCATTCCGATGCCCTAAGTTGGGTTTTGTGGTAGCTTGGCCAAAGCATTGCGCATGATGAGTGCTGCAGCGATGAGACATTCCAGTCACATAGCGTATGCAGCGTGGATGCAGAAAAGAAGTAGGAGAAGGTAAGCTCCGCGTCGCCAAATCCGAGGCCGAGTTGTGGTGGGATGGAAGAGAGACGTCATGGTGATGAATATTGTTGGCACAAAATATCAGCTGTACTGTAGAGATATTTGAACAACTAAGATATTTTGTTGACGGTTTGTGTTGAACCCCCACAGAACTTGATCATTTTGGGTGACATGAACGCCGACTATGGAAGAGAGACGTCATGGTGATGAATATTGTTGGCACAAAATATCAGCTGTACTGTAGAGATATTTGAACAACTAAGATATTTTGTTGACGGTTTGTGTTGAACCCCCACAGAACTTGATCATTTTGGGTGACATGAACGCCGACTGCAAGTACCTCTCCAAATGGGACCAAAATGAATTGCGCTTGCGAACCGATCAGCGGTACAAATGGCTCATTAAAGATGGGGCGGACACGACTGTAGCCAAGTCAGACTGTGCCTACGACAGGTTAGTTTTGCCCTCTCACATAACTGCTAACAAGTGAGCTGACCGAATGACAGTCGTTTTCCCAGCCTCGTTTGTTATCCGGAGTGCTCTCTCAGGTTTATCTTTTGACGATTTTGCTGAGTTGGAAGTGACTCAAGTGAAATAGATATAATCAGCAGTTTACCCTAACACATAAGCCGCATTGAATCTCGTTCGATGAAGAGGGGCTTCTGAAAGAAGTGAGGTGCTGTTGTCTGCAGAGCAGTAATTTCTGCACACGTGATGGTTCTTCTGCCCTCACATAAGGAAATAGCCTTCAGTTGCCCGAAAGTGAACTCAATTGTGAGGATTGAAAGGACAATCAGAGTTGGGCTGCGCAAAGGGAACCTCGGAGTGCGGCCTCAAGTGCTCTCCATTTCGTTCGCCTTCATAGCCACCTCTCTCCTCACTCACCCATTTTCGCGTATGGAGATGGCCAATTCATTACTCAGTGGTGTTGTCTGCGTTGTCCACCCAACACCTTCGTATCCTCGTAATCACTGCTGCTGCTGCCACAGTAATGCGCAGCGTCAACATGTGACATTGAAAATCACCGAACACAGAGCGGACAAAAGTGAAGATTTTAACCGCGTTTACTTATTAAGTCCTCTTGCTTTCATGCTGGTAACTGCCTCTAACGGACAGCACAACGTCTCAATTGCAATCCTCGTCTGTGAGAAGTGACTAGTTTGTGTGAATCAGCAGTAAGCCAAGAAGTATTGTGTATCTCGGGGACTTCCTTAGGACGGTGGGAGGTGGGATGTTAGGGCAGATCATTTACCATAGACGTGTAGAAGGAGATGAGGACCACTGGCATGGTCCGGCGATCACGCCATCTGGAGGAAGTGCAAAAGCCCAAGCAAGGCTACGATCCAACTACTAAGCACTGCAAAACGCAGCACTGTCTTTTAAATGAGAGCGGGAAGAATGGACAATAAATAGTTGGAGAACTGTGAAGAGAAAGCGGTGTGTGGGCAAGCGCAAACTGACTGCATTGTGACTTGCAGGGTGATAGTGAAGGGCAAGGAGGTGATCAGACGCATTCGCTCTGCCACTGCTTACAACTTTGAGAAGGCCTTTGGGCTGTCCCCGAACGAGGTTAGTTGCCCTGTTGTCCCTCCTACTACCTCTTACTGCCACCTTGCACGCAGGCTTGAAAGTAGCAGTAGTTTGATGCAGTGTTGTTGATGTTGATGCATTCGACACCACAATTTCGTGTGGAGTCGATTGGACTGCTAATGCTGTATTGTATGGAGGAGGAGAGTAGACTCGGCCATGCTCCCCACTTTGTTAAACTAGCTTAGACGTGTAGAAGGAGATGAGGACCACTGGCATGGTCCGGCGATCACGCCATCTGGAGGAAGTGCAAAAGCCCAAGCAAGGCTACGATCCAACTACTAAGCACTGCAAAACGCAGCACTGTCTTTTAAATGAGAGCGGGAAGAATGGACAATAAATAGTTGGAGAACTGTGAAGAGAAAGCGGTGTGTGGGCAAGCGCAAACTGACTGCATTGTGACTTGCAGGGTGATAGTGAAGGGCAAGGAGGTGATCAGACGCATTCGCTCTGCCACTGCTTACAACTTTGAGAAGGCCTTTGGGCTGTCCCCGAACGAGGTTAGTTGCCCTGTTGTCCCTCCTACTACCTCTTACTGCCACCTTGCACGCAGGCTTGAAAGTAGCAGTAGTTTGATGCAGTGTTGTTGATGTTGATGCATTCGACACCACAATTTCGTGTGGAGTCGATTGGACTGCTAATGCTGTATTGTATGGAGGAGGAGAGTAGACTCGGCCATGCTCCCCACTTTGTTAAACTAGCTTGTGACGCTGATGGAAATTGTGTTTCAGGCCAAGAGAGTGAGCGACCACTACCCAGTTGAGTTTGACGTTAACTGAGTCCTCGCGACGCCTGTGATGAGACGGTTGCTGCGCAATCACATTCATTAATTCCCTTCCACTGCTACTATGGACCCATTGACATGGACCAGTCATCAAACCGCATCCACTATCTCTCCCTCTTCCTTTCATAGCGATTTGCATCTCTGCACTGTTAGCTGTCTGTTTTACACTTGACGTTGCACCTGAATGCCTTATGTTTACCCACAGCATGCTCTTTTGTTTCCCCTTGATGATGGCCGAAGAGGCTATGAGAGACGAATATTCTCTGTGCATGTTCGGACTAATCAGTGCAAATGACCGCATGCGAAGTAGATCCTGTTAGTGAGAAAGAGAAGTGTGGTACAAACAGGTGTGGTGAGACTGTAGCAAAGCGGAATACCACACGGAGGGATGATGTTTACAGCTGTAGGTGGTTAGAGCACACAGACTACTCAAATTGCGTCCACCTTCGAAGATCATAGGGAATTCACTCTTGGTGGAGGCTGAAGTGGAACGATCCGACGGATGAATTGTAGAGGGTCATTGAGATGAAGGGGCATAGTTCAAGTTGAAACTGTGCCATGCTGGATGGTCGTCGCATCGCCTGATTGGCCGCCTTGCCGCAAAGTGCGTTCCGCTCGAATGCTTGCGATAGTAGTAATGAAATTATGACCAAATGCGGAGTCGAAGAGGATGCCAAAATGAACCTAAAGTATGCTATCATCCTGTAGACGCAGTACTCGTTGCTGCGTTTCCTACAACATGCTCCCCATTTTGAACCTTTGTAGGGTCAAACGCCGACAAGATTTTAAGCTAGCCCGTTTAGCGAATGTTAAGTCTAACTCTGTTTCGAAGCTGAGGCGACTGCTCGTCGACACTGCCAGAGGGCCTTTGGAGAAGGCATGGTGTGTGTTATCAGAGTCAGCTGACTTGACATTCTCCTGTCCACCACATTCCCTAGTGATTGTGCGAGGCTCAAATAGATTGTAATAGCCCATTGTTATTAGCATTGGCGAAGCCTGTCTGATTCGATAGGTGGAATTTGCTTCTATCCATTAGTATGTAGTGATGGAGGCATCTGATAGCTTGCTTCGAATTTGGCGATCACTATGGATCATTAAGGCCTACGAGTAGGAGGGGGCTACGGTGAGGACCTCATAGAACCTGTGACTGGATGGAACATGTGTGAGAGTGCAGAGGACTGGTGGGTGGTGGCGGAATAGATGTGGAGGAATGAAGCTGCCGCTGAGGCGAGGTGGGGTCCCACACCTGCGGGAAATGAGGATGTTGAATAATTGGTTTGTGATTGGTGCATGGCTTCGTTGTTGTGTGAAGTGAGATGATCGACTAGTATTGGTGATGGAAACGTAAATCTCTTCCTTAATAAATGGCTTGCAAAACTAACGGATCCATTGTTATGAGGGATCGGGGCTAAGACTTTGATTTCATCATAACTTCAAAGAATTGCTTACGATTTGGCCAATATGCAGTGGTAGTGGTGGAGCACAGCTTCAGAAGCGAAGGTTATTATCAATTGTTGATTGCGCAGCCTATGCCAGTTCACATCATTCCCTGTCAGTAGATAAGAGAGAATCAGCCCAGCCATAGTGGTTGCGTGACCGTTCCACCAGAGAACACGAGTCAAGCCAATGTGTTAACGGTGTTGTGAGGCCAACTCAACGCTCCCTTCCCCACCCTCTAGACCGTCGGTATTCAAGCCCTGTCACCCATGTCACCCGGTCAATTAAACTGAGCACCTTTTGGCAATGGTGGATTTCTGAGGATTATATTAACCTCCCATGCTGCTTAAATTGCTTTCTTCCCTTGTCACTATCCATGGGATGCTCTAATCCTACTTTCGAGACAGCGCAAAATCACTCACCTTCTAGCCGAATCGGCATCCGAGATATGCGAATTACTTGATGTGGAGGATTTAGTGAATGCCTGCAACGTCATTCTTAACTGGTGATGGGTACTGTCAAGGCAACGATCAGCTCAAGCAATGAGTTATCACATCAGTAATTAGATGCGGCTAGACAGGCATCTCTGTTGCCTCATATTTTTTCAAACCTCACTAACTGTCGATGGCTTCTTACTGGCTCCTATCTAATATCATTTGGAGGAAATGAAGCCCCCTTAATCATTTTCACTTCAATCAAGTGTGTCCTCTCCTGGACATCCAAGCAGTTGCTGCCTCACATCCAAGGGTCACATGCTTTTTTGTCCCAATTCTACAAACAGATCCATTACCAAGCAGACTTGGGCACCATAGAACCTGGTGAATCACTGAGTCGAGCCCCTCACCTCATCGATGCTATTGACATAATGAACCCTATCTGTCCCACCCATGTGACAGAAGGGGATGGTAGAACACATCACAACGAGTCTGGCAGAAGAAAATTCAAAGGTGAAACCTCAAATTACGACTGCTACGAATTCCTCATGGAGCCGGATCATCGTTCCTGGCATCAAATACCGCACTTCCTGGTCGCCGTCAGGCCGCATCAAGTATTGCTCTTAGCATTCCTGTTAAAAACCTGGGATGATGCAGTTACTGACAAGGACGTCTTTGCAAAGTTCATTGCAAGTTTGGACAATTTTCGGATTGCTCAATGGCAAATGCTGCAGTGGATTGGCGACTGTGTTGTGTCAAGCGACTGCCAGTTGCAGACCATCGGCAGTAGGCTTAAGAGCAGAGGCACTCCACTCAAGTATCGTACTCTTAACATACGCCCTTCCTAATAATTATACGATGCATTGTATTCCATTCTTGACTCACTGAATTCTTCCTTCCTCAGCATGATTTGTGGCTCTTAGCACAAAGTTTACAGACTCACTTCCTCCGTTCACGTTAATTACGCCTAGTTGGATGTGATCCTAACCCCCCAAACAGCACCCTGACTGGCTAAGCACACGGCCTTCTTACTGGCCTCACTGATGACTTGCGCTTCAAAATGGTCTGACACATTGAGGCACCTGCAAATTGCCGCCTGTGATTGGGACAAGCCACACGGCCCACTTACGGCCACCATCGGCGCGTGATGCAACTCTCTCTATTGATGCAGGGAATTCAGGAACACTGTGATAATACAGTCCTTTAGCAGCATCTCTTGCTCAAATCTGTGGCTTGACTTAAGCATGTAGATGGGAAAATTGCATTCAAATAACTTCGGTAGTCAGCAGTTGCTATGCTCCTCTGTGCTGAGCATCTGCGCGACTGCAGTAAAGTGGACGATGAGATAACTTGGGCAATCATTTTGCGTGAGTTGGCGTAGTCACTTGAATGACGCCATTCCGAGTCCATGCAACCCCCTGAGTGGCACGTCAAAGGGTTTAAAGAACAAAGAGCAAGAGAATCCCACCAACTTTGTTGTTGGTGTGAGGATATGCCCGAATTTGTAGTGCAAAACATAAATACCGGAGAGAATTGATTTAGCGCAGCAAGTACATTTACCACTTTACACTGGTCAAACATGGGTTTGACGAGTAAGTAAGCAGGTGCGTGGGTGGGTGGATGAAAAGGCAATGTGGTGTTGGATCTCAGACCAGGAGAAGTGCAAAGCCAATAGGGTGAATGCGTGGGTATATTTTGCTAAAATACACCCATCACATGTGTAAGGATTTAGAATCACGCTTCTGAGGTGAAATGCCGAAGGTTGGATGGAGCCTCTTTATCATCTCTAAAACATTTACTTAAAAGCTGCGGAATTTTATGTCAAAGTCGTTTCACTACGATTCCGCCCACATGGAGCAGCGATTATTTGCATGACAGAAAGTAACTCAGCGAATTTAGACTTACCTGCCCAAGTGCAGACCGCTTTGGCTTGTTAGTACTGCTGTTGGCAAGTACACTGTCAAAAGCATCAGTGATCGATACATCACATGTCTCGCACTTAAGATCTATTGCAAAATTATAAAGAGTTGTGTCTCCAGCGTTTGGTGGAAAGTCCGTACCATAATAAACGCAATGGCAATGTGGATGCCTAGGCTGTGTCGACACTAGGAACTTCAAGTCAAAGGCATTTACAGGTTGACGACTTTGCGACGGAATTTTGCGAGAATCGATTCGGAGTGACCTCCGATAGTCGGCGCCTATCTTCTCTGCCCTAACGTGGACACGACACCACAGTCACAGAGTGCCAACTGTGAAACAAGTGTGTCTGGGCATCGCATCAGTAAAAAGTACGACTTCTGTCTTACCGAAGGTGCCTTGCGTCAGATGGGACTGGTGTTTCTCCACACACTGGTGACATCACAGGCTTCCTTATCACTTCATGAGCTATTTGTCAGTTCTGAAAACTAGACGTCCTTCTGTTTCAAGTTCCTCAACACTTTACGCACTGACCAGTGTTTTGAACCGACTATTTAACCAATCAAAATGACACAGCTGTAAAATACAAGCAAATTTTGTTGTCTTGGAGTAAAACATCTGTGATGCGTTGGGGGCGTCGCGCATCACGCGGAGCAAAACGAGGTACATGGAATTGGCTGGGTTCCACTGATTTGCTGCTAAATGCGTGCCCTAATACATCAGTGGTAATTGGTAAGCCGATCGGTAGGTTGTCGGTCGGTGGGTTAGTGGGTGTTTTTGGGTGAGAAGGAGAGTAAAAATCATGAGATCTCTTGCATTCGCATATCCGATTTAATGCGACTGCTCAGAACGAGCATTTTGTAATTGGCTTTCTTGAAATGGAACGATCTAATTTCGTCACCGCCTATCTTCTCAGTCTTAACATAAACATGACAACAATCACACGTTTACTCGTCACCTCGTGAGCCACTTCTTAGATTTGAAGGGTAGACGTCACGCTACTGCCGTGTAAACCTTTAATTGTGATTTCCACACCATAATGCTTACCACTTATTTTGAAAAGGAGATCTACTCGGACGATTTGACATGGACTGCTAAATATGTTGGCGTACAGGAATTGAACACCAGTGAGGGACAGAGCCGTTGGGGATGGGAGGGTGGCAACCTGGTAGGGCCGTGAAAACCACGACAGCGAAACGCCGTGCGAGACACTAGGTGAATTATGCGAAATTCTTTCCTTTACCCGTAGCAAGGACCAAGTTAACATGCTAGAGTCAAATGCATGTGTGTATGAACTTGCTAGTGCAGCCTACTTACAAATGAGAAGATAACACACAGTCAGGCTTACTAAATCTCCAGCTAATTCAACTGGTGGCAGGAAAACAGGTGGACGGACCAATATGCCGTCCGGTGCTAGTGGAGGTTAAAGATCACCGGGTATAAAGACAGGTATAACTCCGTATAAAGTTTTGAACTTCTTAATCATTTTCCCCTAGAATTCGCCTCTGCTTTTACCTCCAACTTGTGGTTTTGAGCAGAAATCGGGTCCATTATATCTATTTATTGTTAAAGCATAGTTGCTGTTCTATGCTTGGGAGGCTGAATATTCCAATTACGCCTTCCACACAGACTGTATATCTCGCCCTACATAAAGCCCGCTTTAATTCAAAGCCCATATCGCTTATTTAACTAGTTTTCTGCAAGTGACATCGCTAACGACTAAGAAGTCACGGGTACTGGTGGCAACCTTATTTTCAATAAAATGGTCAGCAGCAGGTTTGAAACTAAAACAGCTATCCACACGTAACTGGTGGTTTTAGTGGCCTAAAACTCCCTTTAATTTTGCATTAACTTATGAGGAGTGAATGCAGCACCATTTAAAGCCGTAGCAAATGCGATGCACAGAGAGACGGATCATAGTCCGGGGTCTTCCAGCACATAAGATGGGTTCGTTAGCATCAAATGCACCACACCATTTCCGTCCAAATCGATTGGAAATGAAGAAGTATCGGATTCCCCAATTCTGTATTTTTATTGTAAAATAGTGTTTGCCTAATAATTGAGAAGATTTCGTGCCTACTTGCTGTAATGTTAGTAAGACTATACATTAGGCCTAGTCACCCATTAGCCGATGCAAATGCCTCCTCAAACTTGTCTCTAAGTTAGGATTTCTTGTGGAGTGAGACATAGTTTATTTCGAAATGTCTGAGCCTCCAGGTCATGGTTTGCCTTCTTTTGCATAAGCCATTAGACGTGGTTTGCACTTCTTACGAGATTCCTTGCAAATAAGAGTCACGCGAAAGTGCTCGGAATGCAGTCATGCCTGAAAGGGTAAATTCGACGTCAACGCCTATTAAAAGAATTAACGACTGATGCCAATGAATCCGCAGACGCATGATAGTTAGCGAAACTCTTTTTTCGTTAATGCTCTCAGCCAAGAGCGAATGCAGTGGTTGATCACAAGCTACAGTTTGAACAACAACAGGCGTCAGCGTTCAAAATTGTCACGCGTGGCAAAGTGAGAGTTGTGGTCAACAACGACATGGAATATGCCCTGCGGCGTAGGTGGCAACAACTGGCTCCTGCTAGACCGCAAGCACAACCAGACCAATGTCTATCAAAAAGAGGACGATTCAGACATCCACATCCATTTTGAAGGTCTGTCTACGTCGTCATGCAACGATGCGATGGGATTAGAATAAGCAAAGATGCTACTCTTTGCACGCGGGTACATGATCTACTACCGATGTCCTCCACCGCAGAGATCCTAATCATCACCGCGGCTACCATCATCATCATCTTCTTCTTCTTCCCTGTAACTATGACAGCCGCACCTAGAGATGCCAACTATGCTCGATTTGGCGCAAACACATCTACTTCTCATCACTTCCTTGACCTCAAGGATCTTCATTATCACACACTGAGGTTAGCCTTCACTGTGGTGGTAAAGTGAGCCCTCAGCAATGCTCAGTTCTCATCCGCCTTTCTCCACGCCCTCAAGTAAGCCGTTTATCTTTCCAACTAGATGCGTCCAATTCTGGCAGGAGTGATATCGGCTTTCAAACGCAGGCGCATTGCTGCACACCCCACAAAACCTACAACAAAGTATTCATACATGGCATATGGGTTTCTCCCAGTTAGTGAACCGCCAAGGACGAGTGTATAAAAAGAGACACAACTGTGTTGTTTTCCGCCTATGCCATCTCGCACGCCAGTGAAGAGCGTTCAAAGGCTGCTGTGACTTGTAACACTCTACGATATTCCTAGCACGCCTTTCCAGGTGCGAAGCGACTTCGTTAGTCGAGAATTTTGAGTACCGATGCCCCAGCAGGTGCATCCTACAGTAATTAAAGTGGAAGGAATTGTTTCGAAAAACAGTCGACACTCCTCCCAGACTGCTCTATGCTGCTGTGGTAAGTAGAATTGGAATGGCGTGACTAGGGTGCGAGTTTGCTAAATAGCTGGCTAGCTGGCTACCTCGATGACAGGTAAATCGACGGTCCAAGTAGTCATTACGCATTCCACAGAAGGAGTAGCGCAAGACAGAAACATGAGCTGAGATTTAACTCGAGCCTACAAACGCAGCAAATGGAGGACATCAAAGATGAACTGGAAGATGATGAATGCACTTTCCAAGATCCGATAACCTGCTGGTGATGCTGATGGACAGCAGTCCACCTAGTTCTTGTGCAATTTACAATTAGGTGTCTAGCTCCCTCCTTAGCCAGCAAATTTTACAGTGCGAGGGCTGTCACTGACAATTCACCCTCGCCTCTAATCTACGCAGTCGACTTGTCGTTACTTTACTCACTGGATGGATTTACGTTTGACTGGAGACCTGGGTACTTAAGTCATCGCCTTGACATCCCACACAGCTCGTTTAAAACGGTGTTGTCGCACAACAAAAGGCTGCAAAGTACGTGATCTTTGGCGGATCATGAGCAAGTTCTTGGAAATCTTTTGTAAGAAGCAAGTGGGGGATTGAGGACACCCTTTCTTAACTGTACTAGTCATGTCAGTATTCAATGCTTCCCCAAATTCTACTGCCTTTTTTCACTACTCTTAGATGTCTACGCCAAGTTTTGCATTATCCTGATCAGGACTACACTTTTTTCGTTCGTACGGAATGTGCGTTTCTTTTTCCAAATCGCTGTTAGCAAGGCCATTGCCTGGCTTTAAAACAATAAAGGTGATGAATAGCAACTCATCATGTTCCTCCGTTCTGTGTTTTCCCATGCAAAACATGTATTTCTATGAATGGATGCAAAAAGAGAGAAATAAAGACAGTAGTTTTAGCGCCCAACGCCTCATTCAAAATTCGCTGCCACACATGTTGACTCTGCCCTAATTCGCGAGTAAAGGAAGAAGTTTTATGCACCTCACCAAATGTTGCGCATGACGCGTTGTTGTCGTGGTTTTTACGTCCCCACCGGATTGCCATCCTTCCATCATCAATAGCGGTAACTCTTACAGGTGCTCGATTCCTTTTCACCAAAATGTTTTTAGTCTATGTCAACTCATTTGATTAAATTCCCTCTTCAAGCTTAGTGTTAAGTAATGTGGTAGGGATATTGCATTTAAATGTTTGCACAGAATTAGAGTGGCATCGCATTTTCTTATCTGACAAATATCTCGCGATGTAATGCGAAAATTTGTGTTTGTGTTGACGTGTCCATGTTAGGAATGGGAAGGTAGGCAAAGACTAACTGACTTCATTGCAAACTGGTTCTACTGCTTCCATGGTGGTAGGGCATCTCAAATGGGATGGCCAGGTTAGTCACATCAACTTCCGTAGTAGTTTTCCGCTTGCAGACGACAATCCCAATCTGTGAGATCAAAGAAATGCGAAGTCGTCAACACACAAATGCCTTCCATAAAATGACTTCAATTTGGACTTAGCTAAGGCAGCAACTTTTCAACTGCATGCATTATAACATGAGGCTCTTTGAAACAATTAGCTCAAAACGCATAACAACCTTCCGAAAGATCCAAAATTCCAGACGTGCGATTTTGAGGTATGGTGAGGTCCTGAGCACTAGCCGCTGAGACAACTTCTCAGTACAATGGATAATGCTGAAATTCAACTTAAAGTCGACTACAAAGTGCACTTGCATACTTGTGAGCCCATTTTGCATTCGACATGATTGCTGGATTGTGGACAGACGAGGATTGCAAGTCCACCTTCATGTAATTTTGGCTCTGAAGGGACAAGGGTAGAAAACCTTGATGAAGGTCACTTTAGCCCTTGTGATAGGCAATGACTTGAGACGCATTTTGGAAAAGCGCAGACGGAAGGCGTGTACAGAATAGCCTGCTATTAACGAGAAATGTGTCCACGGATAGCTCACGTGACAGAGCTGACGAGAATTAATGGGTCCAGAAGTAGGGGAAGGGAAGACTGAACTGACGCTACCCTCATGTCAACACATTGAATCGCGTCATGCCACCTAGTTTAAGTGGCGTGGATTGCACAAATTCGGGGGCTGCGTGATACCTCCTCTTCATGACTACTACATCTAGGGACAGACGTGGTCTCTAAGTGACAACCATGGTGATTACTTGCCTTGGAACAACTGCGCAGGCCTTATTGCAGTGGCAATTCAAGGAGGTCGTTTTGCCAACATCAAAATAATACCCATCCAATACATAAACTTCCTCATGAATGTTTGCCAAAACAGAAAGTGAGACTTTGGCATCTTCGGCAGGTTAGAGTGACACAACAGTGTCACCAAAATCGTGTCTTTGGCAAAAGTGTCGCATTATCTGATAAAGCGGCAAGTTTCTGCTGGCTTCATATGGCAGCAATTGCCGTTTCAAGAGAGCCAATTATGAGGTGTTCGTTCTGAGCAGTCATGTTAACTCGAACATGTGCATGCAAGAGAGCTCATGAATTGCATTCTCCTTCTCCCCATAAACACCGATTGACCTACCGACCGACAACTAACTGGCCGGTGCGCCTATTCTACCTCTCATTAGGGCACGCATTAAGCAGCACTTCAGTGGAGCTCAGCCCAATTCAAGCATCTCAATTTGGCCCAAGCCACAATTCGATACAGCCCTGCAAGCGTCTTCACAAGCTGTCACGAGCCAACACCAAATAAACAAATAAATAAATAAATAAATAAATAGATGGATCTCTGCCAACTCTTTGTTTGTGCATATTAACTAAGCGTCAGTCGTATTTACTTCTCGGTCTTGCATTACCCTGTCAAAGGCAGAGGAAGCGTATCATAGCTTAAGACGCAAGGTCAGAGTAGTTAGCATAAAATTAAACCACAAATACAACCCATCTGCGACACTGTTGTGCGAAACTCTATAGTAAGATGAGTTTGTGGTGGGTTAAAAGTTATAAGCCATAGCGTGTGGAGGATTGTGCCATTCAACGTTAGTTTGCATCACTCTATGTCATTAAATAAGGAAGAAGCATCCAGGCCATAGTGATTGCGCGACCCTACAACCACACAATGTGGTAACGCCATTGTGAGATCAATCCATCGTCCCCTTCTAAGCCGTCAGCATTTTAGCTTTTTCACCTCTGTCTCACGGTCAATTTACCTTAACACCCTTTGATAATGGTGTGTTTTTGCAGCCTCTGTTAACTTCCTTATGCCGCTTTATCCCTATTGTCTCCTACTTACTGCTTCCCTTGTCTTCTTTGTCACCAAAACTTCTTAACTCAATTTCTGTGCTACAAACAATGACCGGCTTTTATTGTACTTTAGAAGCGACGCAAAATCACTAACCCTTTAGCCGAATCAACCCTTAGAACATGCAAATTCCTTGATGTGGAGGATTTGGCAAATATCTGCAACGCCATTCCCAGATGGCGATGGATATTGTCAAGTCGACGATCAGCTCAGGCAATGACTCGTCACATTGGTAATAGGAGGTGGTTAGGTAAGCATCCCTGTTGACTCCTCTTTCCCCACCCCTCACCAACTGTCGATGGGAACTTACTTCCTGCTATCGAATACCATTTAAAGGAAATGAACTTTTCAGCAGCATTCATTTCAGTAAAGTCTATCATCTCCTAGACATCCCATCAGTTGTCACCTCACATTCAGCATCCATATGTTTTATTTTTCCTTGCTCCATAAATTACTAAGGCATCTTTTAGATATCATTGATACATTAAATTACAACTAAACTGCCCATGCAAATGGATGTGATAGCACAATGCATTTTTTTTGATAGCGGACGCAAAAGACACATGTGTTATGCTTAAAGGGGCTGAGGGTAGAACGTGGGAGAATCTGTTCTGCGAGTTTTACCCTACCTTGCCAAAGGCACGGCAGTTTCAGACACAGCTATTTGGCATTTTCACCGAGCTAAGCATAGTAGAGGGAAGTTGGGTGTGCACGCTTTGGATGGAACGGTAAGTTTACAAGCAGTGCCGCTGAAGTAGGGTCGACCCAAAACAAGCATCCACTGTGTGTGGGTGAGCGAAGTGGTTCGAAATCCACCAGGTCAAACCAGCTTGAAACTCTAGCGCAACACTGCTAATAGTTGGTCCAAGTATGGTGCACTGGAAACGGAAATGAATCCGCATGAAATGCTAACCAACGTCATCTTGGCTGGCAGTTGGGATGGTGCAGTAAATGATGTGCATGTCTTTGTCAAGTTCATAGCAGGTTTCAACCAATTCGAATATTTTCTTCTGAGAAATACTCTGGTGGATTGGCTTATGGTTTATAGCAAGATTACATGCATAAAATAACCAGTTATTCTGCCTGGCTTTAGATTGAGCAATACAGTGATTTACAGGAATCAAATCTCCGTGTGGATCAGCGCCATTGATGATGGAAGAAATGTGATCTGAGTCTACGGCTCTTGCGTCAAGCTGTCAACCATACAAACCTGTAAAACCCCTTCCAACCTCTAGAAACGGGTGGGAGGAATGAGAAGCGGGGTGACAAATATGGGTAAGGGAAAACATTATCTAACGAAACCATCTTGAGCTCCTTCTTTCATTGACGACTCCGTACTTCGCCTCTTTTCCGATGCAATTTCTGAACACCATGAGATATCAGCTCCAGCGGCAGCACTCCCATGCCTTATGACTTAAGGCTTTACATGCTAAGATTCATCGTTCGTACCGACTGACTTTTCTCAGCTGAGCAGTGACTGGCAGTTAGACTCGATAAAAAACACACGTGAGGAAGATATCAGACAAAGAAGGTGGAGAAAGTAGGCGTCAAATGGGCAAGCCACAACATGTACGAGTACTATTGTCAGGAATAGGGCATGATATGAGTATTCGCTGCACCACTCATCATTTGAGCTACGCAAAGATTGAGGAATTGAGACCTACCTACCTACCCACCTATCTGTGTGCAAATTGGGAGGGATTACTATACGATGTGCGCATTTTCGTCTGTCGGATTGTAAAGTCATTCGAGCCATTAACTTCCTGATCACCACTACTATCGCACCTCTTTCAACACAGCCATTTTGTACCTCCTATTTACAGTCATCCCCTTAATTTCCACTACCAGAAAGACCCATTTCTCAAAGTAGCTCCAAAAGACTTTGTATGTCTTGCGTTTTTTGCATAGGTGATAAAATCTGATAAAAGAAAGGTGCCATCGATGATGGAACACCTTTTATCATTGGCTCGGCGTCAGCATAACTGTAGTTATAGATGCTGTCGCTCCCTCTTATCAATGCCGACGATACTGCCACTGCTACAGCCATCACAAACCTGGTTGGGGGCGTCACAGCATCGCACAAGAATCGAACACCACAACACCTTAGTAGTGTAAGTGTTGAGTCCACAGAGGGCATTGATGTGCAGCCGTCAATGAAGAAGATAACGGAAATACTAGCTTTAACACACCGCAACAATCATAAGCAGCACATCTGCACAGATACACAGCGTGCTTCTGACTTCCGCAATTTATCTATCGCCATCTAACTTCTGCCCTCCCGATATATCGTTTTATTATTTGAATTGCAAAGTGTTTCTCCGAACACAATTATCCTTTGCATTTATTGCTTTACTGTACCTTACGTACCATACTTTACTAGGAACCAAGTTGATGGCATCCTTTCCAGTAGGTCTGGCCTCACCTGTTTCTCGTCTTCTAATCATTACATTGTTAGGGCAGATTTATTGGCGTTCATAACCAAATTGGTAGTTCATGCAGCATATCCTCACACAAACCACAAAGTTGGTGGGATTCTCTTGCTCTTTGTTCTTTAAACCCTTTGACGTGCCACTCAGGGGGTTGCATGGACTCGGAATGGCGTCATTCAAGTGACTACGCCAACTCACGCAAAATGATTGCCCAAGTTATCTCATCGTCCACTTTACTGCAGTCGCGCAGATGCTCAGCACAGAGGAGCATAGCAACTGCTGACTACCGAAGTTATTTGAATGCAATTTTCCCATCTACATGCTTAAGTCAAGCCACAGATTTGAGCAAGAGATGCTGCTAAAGGACTGTATTATCACAGTGTTCCTGAATTCCCTGCATCAATAGAGAGAGTTGCATCACGCGCCGATGGTGGCCGTAAGTGGGCCGTGTGGCTTGTCCCAATCACAGGCGGCAATTTGCAGGTGCCTCAATGTGTCAGACCATTTTGAAGCGCAAGTCATCAGTGAGGCCAGTAAGAAGGCCGTGTGCTTAGCCAGTCAGGGTGCTGTTTGGGGGGTTAGGATCACATCCAACTAGGCGTAATTAACGTGAACGGAGGAAGTGAGTCTGTAAACTTTGTGCTAAGAGCCACAAATCATGCTGAGGAAGGAAGAATTCAGTGAGTCAAGAATGGAATACAATGCATCGTATAATTATTAGGAAGGGCGTATGTTAAGAGTACGATACTTGAGTGGAGTGCCTCTGCTCTTAAGCCTACTGCCGATGGTCTGCAACTGGCAGTCGCTTGACACAACACAGTCGCCAATCCA
This sequence comes from Taenia asiatica, assembly GCA_001693035.2. NCBI lineage: Eukaryota > Metazoa > Platyhelminthes > Cestoda > Cyclophyllidea > Taeniidae > Taenia > Taenia asiatica. Next base: position 29,153 of record LWMJ02000188.1, on the reverse strand, counting down.
CTGCAGCATTTGCCATTGAGCAATCCGAAAATTGTCCAAACTTGCAATGAACTTTGCAAAGACGTCCTTGTCAGTAACTGCATCATCCCAGGTTTTTAACAGGAATGCTAAGAGCAATACTTGATGCGGCCTGACGGCGACCAGGAAGTGCGGTATTTGATGCCAGGAACGATGATCCGGCTCCATGAGGAATTCGTAGCAGTCGTAATTTGAGGTTTCACCTTTGAATTTTCTTCTGCCAGACTCGTTGTGATGTGTTCTACCATCCCCTTCTGTCACATGGGTGGGACAGATAGGGTTCATTATGTCAATAGCATCGATGAGGTGAGGGGCTCGACTCAGTGATTCACCAGGTTCTATGGTGCCCAAGTCTGCTTGGTAATGGATCTGTTTGTAGAATTGGGACAAAAAAGCATGTGACCCTTGGATGTGAGGCAGCAACTGCTTGGATGTCCAGGAGAGGACACACTTGATTGAAGTGAAAATGATTAAGGGGGCTTCATTTCCTCCAAATGATATTAGATAGGAGCCAGTAAGAAGCCATCGACAGTTAGTGAGGTTTGAAAAAATATGAGGCAACAGAGATGCCTGTCTAGCCGCATCTAATTACTGATGTGATAACTCATTGCTTGAGCTGATCGTTGCCTTGACAGTACCCATCACCAGTTAAGAATGACGTTGCAGGCATTCACTAAATCCTCCACATCAAGTAATTCGCATATCTCGGATGCCGATTCGGCTAGAAGGTGAGTGATTTTGCGCTGTCTCGAAAGTAGGATTAGAGCATCCCATGGATAGTGACAAGGGAAGAAAGCAATTTAAGCTCTCGGAATGGCGTCATTCAAGTGACTACGCCAACTCACGCAAAATGATTGCCCAAGTTATCTCATCGTCCACTTTACTGCAGTCGCGCAGATGCTCAGCACAGAGGAGCATAGCAACTGCTGACTACCGAAGTTATTTGAATGCAATTTTCCCATCTACATGCTTAAGTCAAGCCACAGATTTGAGCAAGAGATGCTGCTAAAGGACTGTATTATCACAGTGTTCCTGAATTCCCTGCATCAATAGAGAGAGTTGCATCACGCGCCGATGGTGGCCGTAAGTGGGCCGTGTGGCTTGTCCCAATCACAGGCGGCAATTTGCAGGTGCCTCAATGTGTCAGACCATTTTGAAGCGCAAGTCATCAGTGAGGCCAGTAAGAAGGCCGTGTGCTTAGCCAGTCAGGGTGCTGTTTGGGGGGTTAGGATCACATCCAACTAGGCGTAATTAACGTGAACGGAGGAAGTGAGTCTGTAAACTTTGTGCTAAGAGCCACAAATCATGCTGAGGAAGGAAGAATTCAGTGAGTCAAGAATGGAATACAATGCATCGTATAATTATTAGGAAGGGCGTATGTTAAGAGTACGATACTTGAGTGGAGTGCCTCTGCTCTTAAGCCTACTGCCGATGGTCTGCAACTGGCAGTCGCTTGACACAACACAGTCGCCAATCCACTGCAGCATTTGCCATTGAGCAATCCGAAAATTGTCCAAACTTGCAATGAACTTTGCAAAGACGTCCTTGTCAGTAACTGCATCATCCCAGGTTTTTAACAGGAATGCTAAGAGCAATACTTGATGCGGCCTGACGGCGACCAGGAAGTGCGGTATTTGATGCCAGGAACGATGATCCGGCTCCATGAGGAATTCGTAGCAGTCGTAATTTGAGGTTTCACCTTTGAATTTTCTTCTGCCAGACTCGTTGTGATGTGTTCTACCATCCCCTTCTGTCACATGGGTGGGACAGATAGGGTTCATTATGTCAATAGCATCGATGAGGTGAGGGGCTCGACTCAGTGATTCACCAGGTTCTATGGTGCCCAAGTCTGCTTGGTAATGGATCTGTTTGTAGAATTGGGACAAAAAAGCATGTGACCCTTGGATGTGAGGCAGCAACTGCTTGGATGTCCAGGAGAGGACACACTTGATTGAAGTGAAAATGATTAAGGGGGCTTCATTTCCTCCAAATGATATTAGATAGGAGCCAGTAAGAAGCCATCGACAGTTAGTGAGGTTTGAAAAAATATGAGGCAACAGAGATGCCTGTCTAGCCGCATCTAATTACTGATGTGATAACTCATTGCTTGAGCTGATCGTTGCCTTGACAGTACCCATCACCAGTTAAGAATGACGTTGCAGGCATTCACTAAATCCTCCACATCAAGTAATTCGCATATCTCGGATGCCGATTCGGCTAGAAGGTGAGTGATTTTGCGCTGTCTCGAAAGTAGGATTAGAGCATCCCATGGATAGTGACAAGGGAAGAAAGCAATTTAAGCAGGATATGAGAGATAGCAACGACAAACAGGCATGGGAGGTTAATATAATCCTCAGAAATCCACCATTGCCAAAAGGTGCTCAGTTTAATTGACCGGGTGACATGGGTGACAGGGCTTGAATACCGACGGTCTAGAGGGTGGGGAAGGGAGCGTTGAGTTGGCCTCACAACACCGTTAACACATTGGCTTGACTCGTGTTCTCTGGTGGAACGGTCACGCAACCACTATGGCTGGGCTGATTCTCTCTTATCTACTGACAGGGAATGATGTGAACTGGCATAGGCTGCGCAATCAACAATTGATAATAACCTTCGCTTCTGAAGCTGTGCTCCACCACTACCACTGCATATTGGCCAAATCGTAAGCAATTCTTTGAAGTTATGATGAAATCAAAGTCTTAGCCCCGATCCCTCATAACAATGGATCCGTTAGTTTTGCAAGCCATTTATTAAGGAAGAGATTTACGTTTCCATCACCAATACTAGTCGATCATCTCACTTCACACAACAACGAAGCCATGCACCAATCACAAACCAATTATTCAACATCCTCATTTCCCGCAGGTGTGGGACCCCACCTCGCCTCAGCGGCAGCTTCATTCCTCCACATCTATTCCGCCACCACCCACCAGTCCTCTGCACTCTCACACATGTTCCATCCAGTCACAGGTTCTATGAGGTCCTCACCGTAGCCCCCTCCTACTCGTAGGCCTTAATGATCCATAGTGATCGCCAAATTCGAAGCAAGCTATCAGATGCCTCCATCACTACATACTAATGGATAGAAGCAAATTCCACCTATCGAATCAGACAGGCTTCGCCAATGCTAATAACAATGGGCTATTACAATCTATTTGAGCCTCGCACAATCACTAGGGAATGTGGTGGACAGGAGAATGTCAAGTCAGCTGACTCTGATAACACACACCATGCCTTCTCCAAAGGCCCTCTGGCAGTGTCGACGAGCAGTCGCCTCAGCTTCGAAACAGAGTTAGACTTAACATTCGCTAAACGGGCTAGCTTAAAATCTTGTCGGCGTTTGACCCTACAAAGGTTCAAAATGGGGAGCATGTTGTAGGAAACGCAGCAACGAGTACTGCGTCTACAGGATGATAGCATACTTTAGGTTCATTTTGGCATCCTCTTCGACTCCGCATTTGGTCATAATTTCATTACTACTATCGCAAGCATTCGAGCGGAACGCACTTTGCGGCAAGGCGGCCAATCAGGCGATGCGACGACCATCCAGCATGGCACAGTTTCAACTTGAACTATGCCCCTTCATCTCAATGACCCTCTACAATTCATCCGTCGGATCGTTCCACTTCAGCCTCCACCAAGAGTGAATTCCCTATGATCTTCGAAGGTGGACGCAATTTGAGTAGTCTGTGTGCTCTAACCACCTACAGCTGTAAACATCATCCCTCCGTGTGGTATTCCGCTTTGCTACAGTCTCACCACACCTGTTTGTACCACACTTCTCTTTCTCACTAACAGGATCTACTTCGCATGCGGTCATTTGCACTGATTAGTCCGAACATGCACAGAGAATATTCGTCTCTCATAGCCTCTTCGGCCATCATCAAGGGGAAACAAAAGAGCATGCTGTGGGTAAACATAAGGCATTCAGGTGCAACGTCAAGTGTAAAACAGACAGCTAACAGTGCAGAGATGCAAATCGCTATGAAAGGAAGAGGGAGAGATAGTGGATGCGGTTTGATGACTGGTCCATGTCAATGGGTCCATAGTAGCAGTGGAAGGGAATTAATGAATGTGATTGCGCAGCAACCGTCTCATCACAGGCGTCGCGAGGACTCAGTTAACGTCAAACTCAACTGGGTAGTGGTCGCTCACTCTCTTGGCCTGAAACACAATTTCCATCAGCGTCACATGCTAGTTTAACAAAGTGGGGAGCATGGCCGAGTCTACTCTCCTCCTCCATACAATACAGCATTAGCAGTCCAATCGACTCCACACGAAATTGTGGTGTCGAATGCATCAACATCAACAACACTGCATCAAACTACTGCTACTTTCAAGCCTGCGTGCAAGGTGGCAGTAAGAGGTAGTAGGAGGGACAACAGGGCAACTAACCTCGTTCGGGGACAGCCCAAAGGCCTTCTCAAAGTTGTAAGCAGTGGCAGAGCGAATGCGTCTGATCACCTCCTTGCCCTTCACTATCACCCTGCAAGTCACAATGCAGTCAGTTTGCGCTTGCCCACACACCGCTTTCTCTTCACAGTTCTCCAACTATTTATTGTCCATTCTTCCCGCTCTCATTTAAAAGACAGTGCTGCGTTTTGCAGTGCTTAGTAGTTGGATCGTAGCCTTGCTTGGGCTTTTGCACTTCCTCCAGATGGCGTGATCGCCGGACCATGCCAGTGGTCCTCATCTCCTTCTACACGTCTATGGTAAATGATCTGCCCTAACATCCCACCTCCCACCGTCCTAAGGAAGTCCCCGAGATACACAATACTTCTTGGCTTACTGCTGATTCACACAAACTAGTCACTTCTCACAGACGAGGATTGCAATTGAGACGTTGTGCTGTCCGTTAGAGGCAGTTACCAGCATGAAAGCAAGAGGACTTAATAAGTAAACGCGGTTAAAATCTTCACTTTTGTCCGCTCTGTGTTCGGTGATTTTCAATGTCACATGTTGACGCTGCGCATTACTGTGGCAGCAGCAGCAGTGATTACGAGGATACGAAGGTGTTGGGTGGACAACGCAGACAACACCACTGAGTAATGAATTGGCCATCTCCATACGCGAAAATGGGTGAGTGAGGAGAGAGGTGGCTATGAAGGCGAACGAAATGGAGAGCACTTGAGGCCGCACTCCGAGGTTCCCTTTGCGCAGCCCAACTCTGATTGTCCTTTCAATCCTCACAATTGAGTTCACTTTCGGGCAACTGAAGGCTATTTCCTTATGTGAGGGCAGAAGAACCATCACGTGTGCAGAAATTACTGCTCTGCAGACAACAGCACCTCACTTCTTTCAGAAGCCCCTCTTCATCGAACGAGATTCAATGCGGCTTATGTGTTAGGGTAAACTGCTGATTATATCTATTTCACTTGAGTCACTTCCAACTCAGCAAAATCGTCAAAAGATAAACCTGAGAGAGCACTCCGGATAACAAACGAGGCTGGGAAAACGACTGTCATTCGGTCAGCTCACTTGTTAGCAGTTATGTGAGAGGGCAAAACTAACCTGTCGTAGGCACAGTCTGACTTGGCTACAGTCGTGTCCGCCCCATCTTTAATGAGCCATTTGTACCGCTGATCGGTTCGCAAGCGCAATTCATTTTGGTCCCATTTGGAGAGGTACTTGCAGTCGGCGTTCATGTCACCCAAAATGATCAAGTTCTGTGGGGGTTCAACACAAACCGTCAACAAAATATCTTAGTTGTTCAAATATCTCTACAGTACAGCTGATATTTTGTGCCAACAATATTCATCACCATGACGTCTCTCTTCCATCCCACCACAACTCGGCCTCGGATTTGGCGACGCGGAGCTTACCTTCTCCTACTTCTTTTCTGCATCCACGCTGCATACGCTATATGACTGGAATGCCTCATCGACCTCGGCGATGATTCAACGCTGCAGCACTCATCATGCGTAATGCTTTGGCCAAGCTACCACAAAACCCAACTTAGGGCATCGGAATGGCACATGCATTCAGTCAAGCGGAAAGGGGACGCGATGGCCTGATGAATGTTAAGCTCATCAAAATCGCCATAGAAATGGTCTTACCTGAGTGCCTGCGGATCTCTGACACTCCTGTGTAACATCGTAGAGGGCATCCATTTCCATTTTGACATCGTCAGGATCGATGTGCACTGCCAAAACGCCAAGCCTCAATCCACTCTACAAGGAAAAGGCCGATGACTGCCACCTATTCCTCAGTCAATTTCGCCTTGACTGCGAGAGCAATTGCTTCACAACGGTTTGTCACAATCCACACTTTGCACCACCAGACCTCTTTTCACTTTTCCCTTTTCGAAAACGATTCATCGAACATTCGGTATATTCGCATTCATTCAGTAAAGCCAAATCCCTCACAGAATGACAGGAGGGTCTACACCTCAACTGTTCCAATCCATAGTAGAGCAAATATCGACCACAGCCTTCTTTCACCAACCACTCCATTTCCTTGCCCAGCTTGACACAGACCAATGGGATTTAATGATCATCCTTAGAAATGACGCACATTGAGGTACCTATGACAACAGCACTTGCTTGCACCAGTCATTCCGAAAACATCTCTCGCATTTAAGTAAAGCGCCAGAAAGTACATGGACGCGTCCCAACGTACCTCTTTAATTACCAGTGCGAAGCAATCTGGTGGTCGTTCGAATGCCCCCGATTTAGTGTGCATTGGAAAGGCGCCAGCAAACTGAATCTTGTCTGGTCTAGAGGCAAGAAATATAGTTCAGTGTGAGTTGTCAGGGAATGCGTCGTGGGCCAAGTGGGCAGACGAAGTGTTGAGGCAACATACAACTAGGTGAGATGGATTCCGAAGCCAACAGTCACATTCCAAAATAGCTGCTTATTTGCACTAAGTAGAGAGAATTGAGCCTACAACTGAGCAGTGCTTTACCATCCACCCAATATCTGCTTCAACTGGCATGCGCGTCTCTCTCTCTCTCTCTGCACATGCATGTGCGCACAAATGCACGAAGTTTGAATCATTGACAAGAAATTACGCTTCAACAAGCCTATCAGCGTGGGAATATCAAGGTCTTCTTCCATGCATTCTGGCATCCACATCAAGGAAATAGTGAGAGGAATTACCGGTAGAGGAATCCAATCTGTTCCTTGGACGAACTTCTTCCTTTCCGTGGTCCCATAAGTCCTCTGTACATCACACTACAAGGTTGGAGGAGAAGCAGCAGACATGTCATGGCAATGACTACATTACAGATGGTAAAATATCCCTCAACTCCATGACATCCGAACGCTGAGTCAGGATGTCACACGCTTGTCAGGTAACGGTTATCAAATATCGCGTGCAGAAGTCCTAACATCAATGCATGAATTGTGTCCCCGAGCTAACCAGGCACACAAGTGAAGAAAGCACCAAATTGACCATTCGATTATTCTTGAGTGGAACTTCTCAGTTTAAGCACTGAAGGCGAATCGCTGAAGGACTCGGAAGAGAGATCCTCACTCTGCACTGTAATGAGGTTGATAGGCGTTCCATCACAGCGATTTGGGGCTGAACAAATGAGAAGTTAGTGGATGGAAACGAATAATCCTTTTGTGGACATCTCATGCCTTCTCCAGTCGCAGTGGTCTCCAACGTCACAATGAGTTCGTTCCTCCCTCCTCTCCATTCTACATTCGTCAGAGTAGAGCACACTCTACTGCGCTGTCATCTCGGCAGCTGTGAGATCCGACTCCCAGTTGCGACATCACAGCAACGTGCTGTTATACCTACCCTGTCGAGAAGGCAGAAATCAGTGCCTGCCTCCTACTACCACTGTTTCTCACTTCAACTGTCAAAGCACTCCTCCCTCTCTGAGGCACGCCTCTCCACTTCATGAGTCTTTGATAGCGTGACATACGTCCTGCCGCACTTTCGCATCTCTCAATGTAAAATCTTACATAGTGAACCACGAGACGTCTTGGAAATGATTTACGTTTGTTCTTGCAGTTGGTTTGCTGAGACGAGTCCGGTGAAGTGGTAGCGATGAGCTCAATTCATTGCCTCGAGGATGGAGCAAATGTGTGGATGAAAGCACTTACGCATTTGCAATAAGAGGGTGTATGAGAAGTGGGAAGTGATCACAGCTCGCATATTGATGGAAATGGGGAAGGAGTTCAATTGAGAAAGTGGGGAAGGGTGAAGGGAACTAGTGCAGACGTACTCATGGGTGGGGCCTGTAATGCAACTCTCCGTCTTCGTGGAAAGAAGGCTTAGGCTCACGGAAATTTGCTTAACTCCCACCCTTATCATATGACTCTGCTTCTATGTCAGCGCTCCTAGCACTAGCGATCAACTTGTGTGAGCGCCAGCACACTCCTCTTCCCTCACCCACCCACCCACCCACCCACCCAACACAGTTCCCAAGCAGAGCACAGCTCCAGACCCGCCTAACATTGCCAAGCAGCATCAGCGATGACTCAGTTGTGAGACCCTCCGACTTCGTGGGAATTCGGTGACTGCTTGCAGCAATAATCAAACCCTGATGGCTGACGTCAGAGGCTCACCGAGAAGAGCGCTGGCACCGACACTCAGATGAGGCGAGAGTGGTCATTTAATGCCTATACGTTGTCCTTAACTCTCGGTCGCTAAATCAACTCACCTGCAGCCCATGCCCTACTCTATGTCGTACATATGCACTTTACCCAAACGCTATGTCTTCCTACGCCTTCAATGATGTCGCACGATCTTACTCACACTCTCCATCTCAACAAGCAGCCACATGGAAGTAGTAGTAGCGAAACACGCTCAGGTGGTATAAGCAAGCAAACATGGCCGTACTTCTATGCGAAACACAGCAAAGTTGGATATCAGCGGTCACACTGAGTGAGGCGTGCTTCCACCGACAGTTCGAACTGTTCAAACAACCAAACAAGGGAGAACTGAGGGCTTTGTCGTGACAAAAGTAAAGCTCCCAATCATTGAATACAACCGATGCGTGTGCGAAATCTGAGGGAGTGTGTTTATCTGCCAATGCATGGTAGCAGGTGATTCCTTAGTAGAAATAAAATCCCACGTATCCTCCACTGACCACTCCAATTGCCACGTCGCGTCATGCAACGCAATATGTGAGCAGAGCTGCTCGACTACGGTCTCTATGTACTCTCTTGAGAACGAGAACAGGAATGTTGACCTCTTCCTCGCATCCACTCTGTGCAACCACAGACACCGCTCACCGGCTCCTTCGATGCAAATGTAACATGCGATTTCCATCTCCACAATATGCGACTCGTGCACCAAAGCCATCCCTATCATCTTCCAAGTCAATATGCAATCATGCCTTTGTTTGTGACACAAAGTGCTGATGGACTAAGTGAACTACTAGCCATTCTATTATGGAAGACGTCCACGCACAAAATCTTGTAGAAGCAGAACCAAAACTACATAAGTGCACAAATGCTTACTCACCGAGAAGCAGCACTGACAGTGTTCACGAGCCTTGAAAAAGCCTTTCCCGAGGCATCCCTTATCTCCAGCACGAACACACCGTCGTACCTCCCCATTATCTACAGACGCTTAACACACCAGCATGGTAAGAACACCTACCTCACCGAGGATCTTCATCACTTCACGTTTTCCCGACTTCGTCTTACCAAACACCTGCACGTTGAAGCCAGCCATCTTCACACTCTCTTCCGACGGTGCTGGCAGCCCCAGCAGACACACTACAAGCAGCAGCAACGGTGGTGCCAACAACATAAGTGACTTCCAATGGTACTCTCAATATCGGGAAGCTGACTTGCAGGTTGCTATTTATCCTTCTCTACGTGCAGTTCTGTAGTGCAACGCTGAGGTGCGTTACGCATTGTCATCATTGGCTAATGTGATCGTGTTAACCAGTCAGTCGGTGAAGTTATTGCGACCCCCATTGTCAAGTTCTGCAAAGCGTTTCACACCACACCAATTCCTACCTGACTAGTCCACTACACGTGTGAGGGACCGGATTGGCTAACGCCACAAAGCAAAGGCTGTAACCATAGAGGTCAGGATGCCATCGTCAGCGCAATGTGCAGAATGGAAAGAAGAATGGGAATGGTGATGAGGAGCCGTTTTCTGCCTCCCATCCTTAGATAATGACTACTTATACAACCGTCATGCAATTCGTGTTGTGTGGTATGCGGCCTTGCGCCGTTCCCTTCAGTGAGGCTGCGTCCCTCTCTCAGCCATCTGCAGCAGCCACAGTCGAGTGGAGCAGTGCGCCTGCTACACCACAAGCTATGTGCTCAAACCGTACAAATGAATCATCAAGAGGCAATCAGTCAGTCAGCAAACAATGTGGTGAAAGAAGACTATGAATTGGTGGTTTTCTATCCCCCATCCGCTAGTACATGAGACATGGACAAAACACCGTAGACCACAAATGACGCTTCACGCCTCAGGTTAAGTGTTGTAGAAAATAGTGGCTTCAGAACCGCTGCCAATGTACACATAAAACCCCACTGATGCATGTACTCGTGATTCGCACCCCAACCCAACTGTACTTTCTGAATGAAGTACAATGTAGAACAACGTGAGCACACATGCCGCACCTGTCCCACCCAGTCCACATACCCTCCCTGAAGGTGCCGATCCAATAACAAGTTGAAGCAGTGTCAAGTAGTTGCATTTTACGGCTGCCAACTATCCGGTTCCCATTGCTGTCCCACACACTTACTCAAATCTGCTCTGGTGGTAGTCCTCATCTCCCTACACCACCTTATTCTGTCAATGTAGCATTTTAACACCTAAAAAACAGAGCTAAGTCTAATACTTGAGAAAATGAAGTTTACTTTATCCCTCGACCTCTATGACAAGCCCCCACAAATGGTCTCGTTGTCTGGAGGCTACATCCGCACACATCACGAGAAGACCGCAGTCAGTGGAGATAGGACGATGAGAATGACAGGATCGAAATGCAAGGAAATGTGCACGATTGAGGGAAGGGGAGAGGTGAGGCAGTTACCACTGCTTCAGTCGCGAAGCCGCACTGGCAGCCACGGGTTGGGTGAGGGTGAGACCCGAGTCATACCACGCCACACGAGCGAAGTGTTCAGGCATCCAGTGTTGAGGAGCCTCCAGCACCCCAATCAGCCCCTTCAACCACGACTCCATCTCCACCTCCGAGTCCGCACACACCAAGTGACTGCAGACAATTTGGGAGGGAATCGCCCATCGTCAAGTCTCCAACTACCTACTCTGCTGCAGCAATGCTCTATTTGTTTAAACGCAATGTGTGCTTGTGTGATCACTGTGCCAACTAGGTTGGCATGCTACAAACCAACAAATCTAACAGAGGTGTCAAAGTGGGTAGAGTGAGGTGGAAGCTCCACCACTATCCCTTACAATTTCCTTCCACCAGATCTTAGTCTGACTTGCCGTTAGTGGGTCTTCCAGACGCGGAACCAAATTGCAAAACAGCTGCGCCAAATTAAACACCCACACAAGTCTTCACAGTTGCCCTCAGTGGGTGGGTGGATGATGGTGCCGCCTAAAGATCTGGCATAGCATCTCGCCTCAAAACAACAGTGAACCTTTAGTTCCGTGCGCGACTACTTACAGCCAGAGATGCAACTGCCCAGTGAAGCATATCTCAAGCCATCACATGCCTCGCCAAACGCATACCCCATGACACTTATTAGTTTGGTGGGTGCTTTCACAATTGAAGTAGTCACAGATCATAATCGTAAGTAAGTTCCGATTCTCCTCTTCTCTGTTGCCTAATTGTTCGGCACTGCAGCAGCATTGTGAGCCAATGGCTCTCCTTCCACTCAATGTCACACCTCACTCAAATATGTCCGTTAAGAATTCAGCAGTGTGAGCTAAACCACCTCACTCGCAGTCGCCACCAAGAAGGAATTAATCTATCGTATGCAGCAGATTTAGGGAAATCGTCTGCACTGTAAGCACGCGGGCAATTAGGAAGCATGTGTATGTAAGGCACCGTACTCACCACTGCGCCATCCACTTGTGGTAAGGCGAGACAGCACGTAGAATACTGGTAGTGGTGACGGCTTTGTGTGGAGGCACGCATCTCGTCACTGCAAGATGCGGTATCACGAAGGAGCGTTTTGGCATTCCCGCCACCAGGGAACGCATGCGGAGCGTGTTTACGCGTACACAGATCATTCGAGGCGCCTGCACCACCCACGTCTCAACAACACTACGCAGGTCGAGCCGTCCAACCGACTCGTCGAACGCTGTCTATTAATAGCAGCAGCAGCAGCAGCGGCAGCACTAGCAGCGACACAGGAATGGTATACCACCTATTACACTGAGGGAAGGACATTGACTCCAAGTGCTGCCTGCATTCGTCACTTCTCTCGCCACGTTGTTCCAAGCTAATGTGCCTATTCATGTCGTCAGTCAATGATCAGTATCTGTGACCATATCCTTTCTCCAATCACCACACCAAGGGCACTACCCCTGTGGTGCTGCCTTCCACAGTAGTCCCTCATCCCTTTCCCACATCAACCATGCTACTTCCTGACCAAATCTTTCATGAATAACCCTCCTCATTGGCAGATTAATGGCAATATTGACACTCACCAGTGCCAACACTACCACCTCCATTTCACTTACTGTAATCCACCTTCACTGAGGCGCATTAATTTGCAGCACTGAGAACAAGAGTGTGGGTGTTAAGAAACCACATCGCTGTTTGGTTATGTTCCACGATATTATTGCTTGCACAATGACCCAAATCCTCAAGACACACCCCAGTCGCAAGAGGTCTCCATGGGTAAACTAGCCATTGTATTCCCATAAAACTTCAAAGACAATGCGGCAATCCTACTCCCTCTGCATATCTCACCAAAACACCACCCAACAAGGCGTCCTACGCACCAGCAGACAGATAGGTTTCCTCCCTTGCCTAGTAATTACTTTTCTTCCCTCATAACAGCAGCGAGGAAGTGTAGGTCCCACTGCACTTCTTCGCCGACCATATGATGGACGATTTCTCCATTACTGAATTGTTTGCCTTCCTCAACACCGCTGCTGGCAGACCTGAAGATCGGTGACGATCCGCTGAGGCACCACCACCATCAACAGCAACAACACCAGCACTGCAATGCCTCCACTTTCATCTGCCCGCGAGCTATCCACCTCGATCTTGATGATGCAGTCAGCACGTAGGGCACACTCCACACAGCAAAATGAAGGAATGAGCAGCGACCACGTGACTACAACACATGACACCTCATGGTGGTTCACCCAAACAAACCAAACCAGCAACATGATGGCCTGTGTGGTGGAAGTAAATATGACTCGAGAAAGGGAGACCAACGCGATCACGTCAATGTGCGCGACGAGATCAACGAAATGGACTCCTCCAACACTACCAGGTGGAGGATCAACCTGCACATCAGTGTCACCGTCTATGTGTGGTAGATCCTCCCCTCACCCACGCATCTGTCCAACGAAGTATCAAGAGGTTCATGATGAATGCATTGACAAATCCTGCATTCACTATGAGATCCAGCATTGGCGAACGAGTGAATCGGAGACTAGTATCCTCCCAGAGTAGGTGCATGAATGGTCCCGAGATGCGCTCCATAATCTGCAATCGACTCTTGGTGGATGGACGGGTGGATGGCTAATTCTACGCTAAATGGTTTGACAGACGTTGTTGACGCAAAGGAATGAGTGAGTCACAGACCACTGCGTGAATCGCCCAACGGATGAGTCAGGGGTGAGCGCATGGGCACATACCTGCGTAGCAGGGCTGAGGAAAGCCAAACTCATCACCTACTGATAAATTGTCAGTAGACGGATTCCGGATTGATAAACAATTGTATTCGGGATGACGAATAAATGGATGCGAATTAGGGATAGGGTTAGGGTACTAACTTCTTAATTGCACCTTGCACAAATCTTGCTCAACACTGAATGGATTTCAGTAGAAGAGTGTGTTTTGGGTAACGACTGAATGCTGGTGACGATGAGTCAACGGCGACGATTATTTTGATGCATACAAGTTGAGTGGTGTGGTAGAATGCAGATAAGGTGCTAATGATTCACTTATGTCAAGGTGCTGTACATCGCGCGCATTAGATCTACCCTATGTTCTAATGCATTTTGCGCTCTTCTCTTCTTGCAAACAGCCAATTATTTGTGCTGCTAGTGGTTAGAAACTTAGCCAGCACTGCTTCCTCAGCTGTGACATTATAACCACGTATTACTGACATTCGCCCCGAGTACATGGTCAATAAAATGCGCAGTAAAATTGGCAGGGACAACAGACCGGAGCATTTCCTTCGCCTGTCTCACCTCAACCCCTAATTTTTTTGCAGATTACCAGGGTGCATCGGGGAGTTGTGTCCAATTATGCGAGTCGGCATTTCAGGTACCCTGAATTGCGCAATCCATCCGATATCCCAATTCGCAGTGCAACATATTTGAACCAACTGTCTCCCAAGTCTCAAGCTAATTTGGTCGACTAAACTCTGACCTACTCAACTCATCCACTTGCAGTTCATGGATGTTTCAGACTAACCTTACTTGAGTGGTGCTTATGAAGGGTACAGTGTTAGTAGGAAATCGTGGTCCATGCCTCTGCCAATAGACAACTGCTGAGCGTCCACATGCTCAAACAACGTTCCTGTTGCGCTATTCCCTTCACGTAAATTTACCTTCATGTAAGTGTTCTATGGACAGCCCAAATTAGAGACGATTCATCCTTTTCCTAATGACCTTCCCAATTCACTCCCACACGGTGCATTATGAGCAGCAACGCACCCTGGAATATAAATTACATTGAATGACTCTTTTCTCAACCTTTGTCTAATTAGTTTAATTTTGCTCATATTCAGTACAGATGGTCGCAATTATAAAGCCAATCTGGGGCCCTTGTTTGGCCGTCCGCAAGATTCAGCTGTGACTCAGAACCTAGAGATGAGACTAACGCGGCTAGGTTACTTAGGTCGCCCTAACGCCGTAGTGGGAGGGGGACCAGTTTGGAATGACCTCAGCTAGTCGCCGCATGTTTTGTCAACCCAAACATGGGCATGACCTCACAGTAAAGAAGTACAGACTGTCACACAGGGAGCGATGCTCCTATACATACTGAACGACATCACTGACTCCCCCATTTTTTTTAAGTTCTTCGCCGGTTTGGGTAATTTGATGTCACTCAAAAGCCGTCGAAAACTTTGATTACAATTTACTAGCTGCATTGCTCATTGCTCATCGTTTCGAAATGCGAAGCTGTCCGAACAAAACCAGCAAGAATTTGCACCGAATAAAACCTTCGTGTTCGAGGTTTCGGCCACAACTCAGCAAGTTCCGTCCCATTGGGAAGTCAAATCACGAGGCGCCAAAGCTCAGCACCCCATCATGCTGAGACATCGCAGGTCTGGAACTTCAGCTCTTTCGGAAAGCAGTTGGAAGGTGTGAGTTCAATGTTTGACAGAGGCTCATGTTACAATGCACGTAACGGAGATGTGGATGCGCAGGCTTCGTCGAAATCAAGAAGATGAATTTGGCATCTTTTGTTTTTTTGAGCCAGCAGATTAGGCTTGTCGTCTGCGGGTGGAGCGCTACTGCACACGTTGTCATGACTGACCTGCCCATCCTGTTAGGCATGCACTAACGCCACAGTTGTACGGAAACCAGTTTGGCATGATCTCAGCTGGTATCCGTCTGTTTCAATGTCCTATCCATGGATAGGACTTCACAATCGCAAAGTGCTAATTACGGCACAAGTAAGTGGAGGCACTGCATCGGTAACAAGGACGACTTCTGTTTCATCAAAAACGCTTTGCGTCAAATGAGACTGATGTTCCTACACGCATGCATGACGCACAAGCTTCCTCATCACTGCATGCACTATTTATCAGACCTGAGAATCAGACGTCCCTCTAATGCTGTAAGAGCCTCCAAACTTTAATTTACACAAAGCCTTACTCATTGTTCCGAGTATTGAAACGAAAATCTGCACAAACGAATTCACATGGTTTTGAACTGGGAAAAAGTCGTTATGCTGGGAGAAAACATACGCAATTTGGAAGAGCATGAGAACTACGAAAATGACATATCACGCCAAACACGAGTTGAGGTTTGTGCGACCTCCCGCCACGGTCGTGGAAAAGGACGGAGTTAGCAGGTCTGAGACGTGTGCGTGTGTGTGTGCTGGTCAGCTTTTAATGCGCCAGTGGACCACGTTGATCACGCTTAAGCACGAAACTGAAGGAGCCAGTCAAAGTAAAGACGAATTCGAGCCACTCACTAAGCAGATTGTAAAGGTTACAGAAGGAAATACGGGTTATAGAAATTCTACATTTCCTGTTTGGTTGGACCATTAGAGAAAGAACTGGCTGCATTTGACTGCAATTGTGAGTAGTCTAGACATGAAAACTGCCCATTTATTTTGGTGGAGAAGACTGCCGACGTGGATACCAACCAGAATCGTAAGATAGTTAAGACCTTAACAAAGAAAGATCTGCAATTACTTAAGCTTATGAACTACCACAACTGCAATTTTACAACCCCAACTAAGAGTCTTAATTCCAGACTGTCCGTAAATTCATCACAGCTAGCCATTAACATGTCATGTCATCGTATCAGCTTCACAGTAAGGCCCTTATAGTAAAAAGTGACCATTTCTAATGCAGTGCCTGCAGTGCTTGTTCACTCGTGTTGCTACAGTTTCGGGTGCTCCATACATTGTAGTCCCGGTACACAAGATCAAGTGAATATTTGTGTAAACAGGAAATAGGGAGCGAATTGATGTAGGATTCGCGCACAGGAGGCATCGTACTAGCAAAATCCCTGCCAGATTTGGTGTGATTGGCTACTGTTCTCGCGGCCTGTCATCTTAACTCCTTAAATAAAATGTGTGCACCCATCCCCTGTCTATCAGCCTTCACTTGACGTTAAAAATGCCAAATCGTCGTGCGTGAAGCTACGGCGTCTTTGGCAAGGTAGGATGACACTTCAAGGCAAATGGCTTAGCACAAGTACAGCTGTACATCCATGCAGTTAATGAGGTTGAGTAAGTGGTCCACAAGGGTCGCTTTAAATGACGGTAGCATTGCTGAGAAAGAAAAGCACAGTGGGTTAAGAGAAAGAGAATGTATTTAAGAGCGCATTTACAAGGTAGGAAGGGGCATACTAGGACAGAGTGCCTCCATCCTTGCGTCTGCAGCCAATGCCCTTACACTGCAAGTCGTAATGTACAAATCGCAAACACTCATTTAAGTTGACCTCTTCCATACCCACTCGCTTGACACAAAACAGTCGCCAATCCACCGCGGTGGTTGCAAGTGGACAGTCTGCAAAGTTGTCGAAACTTGCAATGAACTTGGCAAAGACATGCATGTCATTCACAGAATCAGTCCGCGCTCTTGGCAAGATTGCTATGATTAATATCTGATGCGGCTCGATGAGATCCAAGAGGTGCAGCAGTTGATTCTTGGCACAAAATTCTGGATCCATCACGAATACGTAGCAATCATAGTTTAAGATGTCACCTTTGAATGTTCTTCCTCCAAAATCATGGTAACACAGCATGTCATCACGTTTGTAATGCTGTAACAAATTAATCATATCGAGAACGTACGGACCACGTCTTGGAAATTGGTTGAGTTCTATGGTGCGCATAATTAACCGGTGATAATTATGCTCGGAGTGCAAGGAAAAGAGCAACGTATGAGAGTTGACCAGGAAGCAGCAGCTGATGGGATGTGCAGGAGAGAATGAACCTGATCGACTTGAATGCTGTTGAAGTTGTTCCATTTCCTTCAAATGATATTCGATAGCAGGAGGCAAATTCCGGTCGGCAGTTGGTGAAGTCTGGGAAAAGAGGAGGCAACAGAGATGCTTGTCCAGCCACCTCCAATTGCTGATGTGTCGACGCATTGCTTGAATTGCTCGTCGACTTGTCAGTATCCATCGCCAGTTGGAAATGGTGTTGCAGGCTTGCACCAAATCCTCCACACCAAAGTACTCGCATATTCTGAGCGCCATTTCGGCCGGAAGCTCGGTGATCTTGCGTTGCTTCTAAAGCATGACGAAAATATGCAAGCGTTAGTTTCACGGAATGGGTTAAATGAACCACGATGACGGAGAAGAGAAGAAAAGTAGTGAACGGCGGCAGTGAAGATTGAGAGGCATGGGTAATTTAATAGAGGCAGTAAAACTTACCATTGGCAATAGGTGCTAGGTTAGAGTGACCGTGAGGCAGAGGTGACAGGGCTTAAATACTGACGGCTTAGAAGGGGACGAATGAGCAGTGAGCTGACCTCACAATGTCGCTACCGCATTGGTTCATTTCGTGTCGTGTGGTTGTGAGGTCGAGCAATCAGCATGGCTCGGAATGATGTAAAATTGCTCGTCGACTTGTCAGTATCCATCGCCAGTTGGAAATGGTGTTGCAGGCTTGCACCAAATCCTCCACACCAAAGTACTCGCATATTCTGAGCGCCATTTCGGCCGGAAGCTCGGTGATCTTGCGTTGCTTCTAAAGCATGACGAAAATATGCAAGCGTTAGTTTCACGGAATGGGTTAAATGAACCACGATGACGGAGAAGAGAAGAAAAGTAGTGAACGGCGGCAGTGAAGATTGAGAGGCATGGGTAATTTAATAGAGGCAGTAAAACTTACCATTGGCAATAGGTGCTAGGTTAGAGTGACCGTGAGGCAGAGGTGACAGGGCTTAAATACTGACGGCTTAGAAGGGGACGAATGAGCAGTGAGCTGACCTCACAATGTCGCTACCGCATTGGTTCATTTCGTGTCGTGTGGTTGTGAGGTCGAGCAATCAGCATGGCTCGGAATGATGTAAACTGACATTGGCTCACACAACCCTCCACACGCAATGTACTTGCAATTTATTCTTACGCACTACCCAATGACTTCGCATCTCAATCCACGATACGCCTTATTTACGTTTGACAGGGTAATGCAGGACTGACAAGGAAACACATCTGACGCCTTCCTTTTCACGCCAAGTCAGTGTGCTCGAACAAGGACCTGACAGACATCCATTTTTTAAATAGTTATTTAGCGTTAGCTTGTGATGGCTTGTGAAGATGTTTGCAGGACTGCATCAAATTGCGTCTTGGGCCAAAGTGAGAAAATTGGGTTAGGCTGGGGTCCACTGAGATGCTGCAAAATGCATGTCCTAACGGGAGGCACAAGTGGGAGTCGGTATACGGGTCAGCTAATAGTCGGTCAGTCGGTCAATCGGTGTTTTGGGGAAAAGGAGAATATAATTCATAAGATCTCTTGCAGGTACATGTCCAATATAATGTGATTGCTCAGAAGGAACAGCTCGCAATTGGCTTTCTTAAAATAGGTGTTGCTGTCACATGACGTCAAGAAAACTCACTACTTCGACTTCACTTTACTTCACTTTCCGTTTTAAAATACACTCACTTGCAATTCGAGACCAACGTGTCGTGATGCGATCAACGCATTTGTCTCGTTAATATCCATTTTCCGCACTGATTTGCACGATATTACTACTGATAAGAAGTCAGTAGCACTGTGCCATGAATGCACTTGTACACGTAGTGCCAACCGCTACGCTTTGCTCCCTTGACCAATAGCCGCCTAGGGGATGTAGCCTTCATATGCATAACAACTCGTCATGAAGGAAATGGCACATCAAAATCAGTCCTTTTATAGCGATACCTAGGCGTAGCTATTCCCGGTCATTCTTTTCAGAGGCTGCACATCTCCAAACTAGCAAATGACAAATGCTTACCCTAGTGGGAGGCACAACGGAGGTCCCCTACCACATCAAGTATAAGGGCTTTGGCAGTAAACGCAAAAAATGGAAGTGCTTTATCTAAGCATCAAATTTAGACGTACCTCTCTCCTTCTTGCTATTGCAAGCCCAATTACATTCCTTTCCCTGTAACACACTGCTTTGCATTTCTCAGTATTTATCTGTGTCGTAAAACGACATGCTACAATCTACCTTCTATTTAGATGTTCTACCGTATTCATGCTCGATAACTTACTTTGTGGAATGACTTAGATAGGCACACGAATTATGCTTGAAGGGACCTAGAGAAAATTTAATAAACAATGCGATTGATGTGGCATCCTACCCTGTCGCGGCGATTTGGCATTTCTGACATCTACTGAAGACTAATAGATGATGGCCGGATGCTCAAATTTCGCATGAAATCGTAAAATGGCCGACAGTGAGTAATGCCAACAAATCACACTTAATTCAGCAAAACATTCGTTGGCACGACGTCCTCTGCACGTGGATCTTACGTCATTTCTTTCTTCACAGCCTGTTCCCGCAAACATGTGCTTGCGCGCATACACCAGAATGATTGTGTTCGGAACACGCGAAATGCCAACACCGCGATGGAATAAATGCCACATATTTTGCGTCAGAACCGGTCTCTTTTAAATGAATGGTCTTCCGTTTGATGGTGCCACAACAATCTCTTCTACACTCCACTCCAGTTTGGCCTGTAGTGATAGCGACTAGGGAAAATGAACAAAATTTCAATGCAATGCTTCCCTTTCTACCTTCCTAATTCAAGCGGCACCTACACAGGCATTCGAAGATGGGTTCGCATCACTAGTGTTAATCAAAAGCCAAGGCTGGCTCCAATTGCCGTTTTCATAACCATAAGGCATCACTAAGCATCCGAAATCTTGTGATCAGCCTTCTACAATTCGCAAAGGGAACACGCCATTCAAACTAGTTAAATAATAAGACTCATGATGTTGACATCATGGACACATACATTCCTAATGCCTGGCTCTGGTTCCACTAATGCACTTCTCCTTAGTTCTTTGCTTTCAATGCTCCACAATTGCCATTTTCTTCATTTC
The DNA here is from genome assembly GCA_001693035.2 of Taenia asiatica. Taxonomy (NCBI): domain Eukaryota; kingdom Metazoa; phylum Platyhelminthes; class Cestoda; order Cyclophyllidea; family Taeniidae; genus Taenia; species Taenia asiatica. The sequence goes on along the minus strand of LWMJ02000188.1, from coordinate 8,347 downwards.
ATTTATCTGATTTTCTCGTCAAACGATGACCTGCTCGACCAACAGTCCCATCGCCAAGTAGCCCGATTGCAGAATATCTAGTCGTTTGTCTAATTTGCACTAAATACCTGCTATTTTCTTGATAGTTCGAAACTTGTAAATCTCCGCATGGAAGTTTCAGTTGGGTTGTGGATGTCTTCATCACGTCGATTGTGCACTGCAGTGATTTAGCATGACAATCATTGAACTTGGCTTGGCAGGCGTTTCGGCCATCTACTCGCTGCACACCCTTCGCCAGCAGCTGAGTTCATTAGCTGGCAGTCACGAAGAACTAGGTGACTGTTATCGAAGGTTCCCAACCATGTCCGTTCAAAATCAAGATCTAATCAGAATAAACTTGCAACACTAGCCTGTCCACAATCCTGCACTCATGTTGGATGAGGAACGTGCCTACAAGTATGCAGTGCATGTGGTGGTCGACCCTATTCCACCATTTCGCCATTTCCACAGTGAGATGTTGCATAGCTGGACCTTTTAAACTTTTAAAAGTTGTTCGAGTTTGTTAGCCTAGTGTTTGACATAAGTTTATGCTACAATGCACGTAACCGATTAGTGGATGCCTGGGCTGTGTCAAAATCAAGAGCATGAAGTCAAGGACTCTCAGTGAAAGGATGCTTGTTTGTGATTAGAGCACTACTGCATAAGTTGGTGTGACCGACCTGCCCACCCCAATTGCACTGCTTATGCACCATAGTGGGGGAAACAGGTTTGAAATACTTCAGCTAGTCCTGCTTGTCTTACTAGCCTCAGCATGGATAAGACATCAAAATCATATAGTGCTGACTGTGCCATAGGGACATTAGGACAACACAGTCCGGTCAAATAGGTACTGCACTAGACCGCAATGACCTTGTGTACATCTGTGACGGTCAGCATCACTGATAGCGGAAGGGTGGCAATCCGGAAGAGGCGTGAGAATCACGACAGTAAAACGTCATGTCAAAAGCTGGGTAAGACTCCTTACACTAATCCATTGACTCATGGAAAAGAACAGAGTTAATGTGTCTGGAGCCTGTGATGACAATCAACTTCTGAACAGACATTGACCCCTCAATCGCATCACAACACCAGGCTAAAGGGACAAATTATAGCTTGCTCTTCAACAAAGGTATGTTTTTAAATTTATAGTCATTTTGACTTCTGCACATTGAGTGACTACACATACGACGTTCTAATGCCAGTTTGTTGACATTAAACCACTGCCTCGATCTTTGAGTGATTGGTGGACGCGAAGGACGCAATGAGACAAGGCAATTTAATGCGCGCAAATAAGTGATTCAAGAAACGACCCGATTTGGCTTTTTTCCTTCCCTCTTCCTCCTGTAAGTAGAGCGTTTATGTCTCGTCGCCTCTAACACAGTCAATCTACGTTAGCACCTTTCGATAACGGTGGTTCCTTGCATCCTCCATCTACTTCTATCTCCATCTTTATCACCTATTTATCCTTCCCCTTGTCTACTCCCCACCATAATCCCTTTATACCAGTTCCATCCCACTGACAATGGCATGCTTTTTTTATACCATGGAAACAACGCAAATTTAATGAATCAGCACGCAAAATATGCGAACACCTTGATGCAGAGGACTTGGTTAATGCCTTCAACGCCATTATCAACTCGCAATAGACACAGTCAAGCCGACGATCTACTCAAGCAATGGTTTGCCACACCAGCAGAACACGAAACCCGGGTAGCTGCTGCAGGCAAACCTCAATTCCAAACATTCTCACGAGGTCGCAAAAGGTTTTCTCATAACCAGCAAAACACCCTTACACATCACCAACATGTCGCCCTAGAAGTCCATGGAAACGAAGGCACACAATAGTATGGTGGGATAGGCGTCGACGCCGTTGTCTTGTCAACATACACAAAAGTGAGCGGCTACTGGCGCACTCCTGAGGACGTATTAATATGAAGAACGGAATTTAACACGAGACCTGGCCTTTTAGCCAGGTATTATAAAAGTTTTGAGTTTAGTAGCCAACTAACCTAAGCTATCTCACCAAATTTTGGATCGTATGATTAAAAGCACAATCCACATGAAAATTTGCGCACAGCTTGGACACTGCATCGTTCAACAGCCCTTCTTCTATCAGTCCCCCATTCTTTGCCCACGCTTATCCCACCTGCGAAATGTGTGCTTATGAAAAGGAAACGACCAAGCATTCGTTGCGTATCGAGATTGGTCTACCGAAGTTCCGCCAAAAGCCGACGCTGAAGGCATCAAGTCCTGCCGATATTTTTTCCCCATCCTCACAGCTATCAAGTTTCCACGGTTCTTATGAAGTTGCGACGTCAATTTCGTCTCCTCCTCTGAGCAAATCAGCATCGTAGTTGCAACGACGGATGGAGCTGGCATCAAATGAATTCGAAGTAGTCCAATGGGTATCTCTGTCGCGTGGTATTTCCGCTAAGATCCTCCTCGTTCTATTAATTATTGCACGAAGAAAACGGAATTCTCTCAACAAAATCCATCCTTATCTGGCGAATTCTCTCCTTGACTGATCACCTAGTGCTACACCTATATATAATCCTCACATAAACTACTTAGCAACATGTTCCAAAATGCATTTAAATTTTCATCCTCCGAATTCTTCAGAAAGAGTTCTCCTTTTTTGCATCAGAGAACGCCCTAGCAAATGTTCTATGTAAGTAACGTGAAGTAAGTGAGGAAGAAATATAAAATGAGTAGGCTGATTTGGGAATCTTCGAGAGAATTACAGCCTCTTCAACCAATATTCGACAGCGGAAAGTGTGCTTTAGTAGACAAGGACGCTCCCTGAGCCACCTCGGGCTACTGATGTGACGAAGCCGTGCAGCAGACACCAACGAAACCCTGCACATTAATAAATTCGCCTATTCTAAGTGTCATTTCAGGTGGAGGTATGCAATTCCGCTTTGTTTCCAGAGCGTAGATAAAGCATGCCACCGCTAGTGACACACAAGTGAGCTAAAGGAAATGGAATAGCAGAGGAGACGAGGGAGGAAAACGATGGACAGTATAGGCGAAACGCAAGCACCAGTAAGCAGAGACTGCTGAAACCCACCATCTTTGAGAGATGCCAGTGTGGGTTAACTGCATGGCAGAGATAACTCAGTTTAAATACTAATGAATTGTTCGTAATTCTCATCACGCACAACTAAAATCACTAAATGTGAGCAGAATTCGGACTTGTACTCGAAATTGCGACCCAATTCTGCTGTGCTTTTACTCATGAAAACCACGTTTAGCGTGATAATGTGGTAATTAAAACCATTTTGGTGAAAGAGGGAAATGACAGGATTGTGATGTGTAATGCTTTGGAATTGATGCCCTCATGTGAAGGCTTCTTTGTGAATGGCGATGAGGGAACAAGAGACTGGTCTTACTAATTGGGAAGCTGGAATGTAGCTCAGTCACGTACAGGCCAATACTTAAATGTGCATAGCTGTGGTGAATTGACAGATGGCTGGAGAAGGCGTAGAAGCCAAAAGTATGTATTCAAGAGCGTGTTTATGCCCCATAACCACTGTCCTTAGTTCCTGTATCAAAAATTTGGTGCATTCAGACACGCCAACACCCACATCACGAAAAGCCAATGTGTGCCGAAGCTTGGAAAGATTTAATTAATCAGTCACAAGTTGCCCAAGCTATCCAAGCTATACTTCACATATGATCACATTCATAGAGCAAATGCTCGAAACCTGGTGAGGAGAGAATCGTAGTAGCAAAACCTTATTTTGCATACCTTTGACATTCGTAACCAGTTTTGGTGGTGCAAAGAGAAAAAAGGTTGGCAGATCCTGCTTAGAGAAAGGGAACGTATTGTTATCTGAGGGTGCACATCAAAATGTTCCGTGTAGGCAGCTGTCGACTTGCCATAAAAGCTTGAATTGGCAACTGGGAAAGCTTAGAAGGAAGTACAGCGATTCTCATCCTCTCTACCGCGATAATCGAACATGAGGCTACCGACAGTAGGTGGCACTTTCGCGGTCCCGCATTTCAGGTCTGCTTGCATGCCGACTTGGCGTCCAGCACAAAGCACTTCCGTAGCTTCTCTGTTTGTGGATGGAAAGCATAGCGTGGGAGTGGGAATGGAGGTCCCGTGGATGGATGCTCCAAGGATAGACATTCACTCCACCGGCTTAAAGGTGGCACTACGCAAATGTCTCATCGTGCCACAACTCCACACCACTGCAATTTGCTTCTCTTGACATTACCTTTACGTGTAATTGTCCGCATAGAAATCCGTTAATTCAATTGCTGTTGAAAAATTTTGCCACTTTGAGTGAGTTTTGAGATTCCAACTCATTTTGGAGGTGAGAATGCTAGGATTCGAAAATAAGTGATAGTGAGTGCATTGAAGTGCTGCTGAGTGTCAACATGCAGCCACTGTCGCATTCATCTCATCACAAATCTGGTAGCATGAAGCTTTTGTTGCTAAATTTCTTGTAGCTAAAAGATAGAGCTGGAAAGGTGTATAAATCGGCTGAATAATGAATAGCACACAAGCAGGGCTGTTAATGGATGCAGCAAACAAGCTGTGCTCGAATTTTCATGTGGGCTGCGTTTTAGTCATGGAATCCAAAATATGGTGAGAAAAGTTAAATTACTACTATAACTGGGCACTTAGTTGGGCGCTTAACTTGACTTTTTGGTTTTGCGAAAATCCCACCTTTAACCTCCGTGCATCCTCAAAACAGTACCGGTAGTACCACATTCTTTATGCACGTCGATAATACAACGTCGCTAACGCACTTTCCGTTCCAGCACTGTAATCCTTCCGCTTCAAAGTATTCTAGAGCTTTATTTTGGTGAGAGATGAAGAGCATGTTGCTGAGGGTTAGAGGACTCTTAACGAATTCCAACGGAAGGGTTAAAAATTGAGGCCCAGCCAGGCAACTACCCTCGACTCGTGTTCTACCGAACACAATAAAAATTAAAACACCACTACCCACGGGCCACCTAGAAACGTTTGCTAAGTAGCAGTCACCGGTGCCTTTATGAAGAGTGAACAAAGCAGATGCGTAAAACCGCTTTCACATTTCCACCAGCCGGGTGGGACCCGGATAACGGGCGAGTCTGCACAGCAAAGAGAAGTGCTGGCAAAGCCCAACTTCGTGGAAAATTATTTTTACAATAATGAGTGGCCAAAAAAATAGATTAATAGAACGTTACGCATGGAAGATTATGCGCTAATGGCAATTTGCGTCGTTCATTGTCATTGGACAGGGGAATTCGTCCGGGCCTGGTGATTGTAGGATTTTCCAAACGCACGGGGCGAAGCATCCAATGTGTTAACGCCAATGTGATGGCGAACCAATGCCTTTCCTCTACGGTCTCCAAACCACCAGTAGGTAAGCCTCTTCACCTCTGCCACGCAGTCAATATACACTTGCACTATACAAACATGACGGGTTCTGGAAGTCTCTGTTTACTCTCCAGTGCTTCTTTATCTATGCCAACATCAAGCTATTCCTTCCTTTGTCTTTCCCACTATCGCAATCCAATAATGCCATTTTGGGTCATTAATAAGGGCATGCTTTCATTACTCTTTAAGAACAATGCAAAATTCCTGACTTTTCCGGAAAATCTGGCAATGCAAATATGCGAACTTCTCTGCTGCGCACGATTCGGCGACCGCCTACAATGTTATTCCCAAGCGGTGATGAATATTGTGGTACCGACGGTCCTCACAAGCAATGCACTGACACTTTATCAATTGGCAGGAACTCTATTAGCATCGCCGTCACCTGGTATTCTTACAAACCCCACCACTGTTTATTGTCGACCAAAGGAAGTGGGAGTCTTGCAACGATGTTCATCTCAGTCTGATCAATCTCTCATCATACAATCCATCAATTGCGGACCCAAATACTACGAATTCCAGTGATTGCGAGCCCTTTTAAATGCAAGAGACGAAAAGATACAATGTGTTAACATTACTGTGAAGTCAATCCAATGCACCTCTCTCCATCTCTACCCTTTAGGACCTCAGTATTTAAACCCAGTCACGCAGTCAATATAGGCTAACTATCTTCATTCTCTTGTTGCCTAATCGATCCACCCAATAGTTATGCTTTTTTTAATCTCCTCCACTACCACTTCGCCTTCCTTCATTATCTATAATGACCCTCTTTGACAACCACAATCCCTTCACACTATTCCCATGTCTCACATTCTGAGCAACGCGAATCACTAACGTTCTAGCTGAACCTGTACCGTAAGTATGCAATATGCAATAGTTCGACGCATTAGCAATTGGATGCTGCTCGGTTAGCATTACTGGCACCTAGTACATTCAAAAGCATCACCAACTCTTCACCGAAACCCTCTTCCCCATATCATGAGAGGGCAAGGTAAATCCTTTAATTTTACTGTCAATATACCAAACGTGGTTATCACGAGCACTACCATTGACGGGAATAAATTGCAATCAGTGTATGCAAAAAGCATTGGTGTCCGATTTCAAGTCCATTTTCTACTCTACTGTGCGTGACGAAGTGTAGTGCTTGACTGTTACTTTCGAAATTCATCCTTCTCAACCGTTATCAGCAGACTTGCATCCCTCAAATCTGCTCATCGCTATCCAATCCGGAAAGCGGAGAGTTATATAACGCCTCTCGCTTCCCTGAAGAGCAATCGAATCGTGATCAGGTAGGACATTAAAAATGCCAATTCGTCGCGCATGAAACTTTGGCGTCTGGGGCAAAGTAGGATGACACTCCAAGCACAGTCTCCAAAATTGTGCCTTTTGCCTCTCAAAGCTTAGTGCGAGTGCCTTTGAGCCCTCCTCCAGAGCATCGTGATGCGTAAGCTTTCAAGGCAAATGATTTGGCACAAGAATGGTAGAACATCCATGCAAATAATAAGTTGGAGTAAGTGACTCATACAGGTCGTCCTGAGAGTCGCTAATACTGCTGAGGATGGATAACCGCATTGAGTCGAAGGAAGGGTAGAGTGCCTTCGTCCTTGCCTCTGCTGGCAATGCCCTTAAACTGCAATTCGTAATGGACGAATTGTAACCACTCATCCAAGTTGACCTCTCCCGTATCCAGTCGCTTGACACAACACAGTCGCCAATCCACCGCAATGGCTGCAAGTGGGCAATCTGCAAAGTTGTTGAAACTCGCAATGAACTCTGCAAATATATGTATGTCATTAAGTGAATCGTCCCACGCTCTTGGCAAGACTGCTTTGAGTAATAAATAATGCGGCCTGATGACATCCAAGAAGTGCAGAAGGTGATTCTTGGAACAAAGTTCTGGATTTATCAGTAGTATGTACCAGTCGTAGTCTAAGAAATCACCTTTGATTTTTCTTCTTCCTCCAACTTCGTCGTAATGTACTATGCTATTACATCCATTCACAATCCAGCTTATCACTCATATCGAGAAGATACGAACTACGTCTTAGTGATTCATTGGGTTTTGTGGTGTGCAACATTGGACGGTAATAATCCTGCTTGTGAGGTAAGGAGAAACGCAATGTATAAACGTTGATCATCAGGCAATAGTTGATGGGATGTCCAGGAGAGGATGGCCTTGACTGAAATGAATACTGCTGAAGGGATTTCTTTTCCTTCAGATGACATTCGATAGCTCGAAGCCGATTCGATAGACATTGGCTCACACAATCCTCCACACGCCATGCCCTGTCAATTCTATCCACCACATACTCATTTTACACGTGTAAATCTTGCTACAAAGTTTCGCACAACAGCGTCGCAAGTGGGTTTTACATGTGGTTTAATATATGCTAACTACTCGGACGTTGCGTCTTAATCTAGGGTAATGCGGGCCCGAAAAGGAAACGAAACTGACGCCTTCCTTTTCACGCTTAGCTGGTGTGCGTAAACAGAGAGCTGGATAAGATTCATCAACTCATTTATTTGCTTATACTTGGTGTTGGCTTGTGACGGCTTGTGAAGATGCTTTCAGCACTGCATCAAATTGTGCTTTTTGCCAAATTGAGATACTTGGGTTGGGCTAGGCTCCACTAAAGCGCTGCTAAATGCGTGCCCTAACGGGAGGCACAAGTGGGAGTCGGTAAAGTGGTCAGTTGATAGGCGGTCGGTCAATCGGTCAATCGGTGTTTTGGGAGAAGTAGAATGAAATTCATGAGTTCTCTTGCAGGCACGCGTTCAATTTAATGCGACTGCTCAGAAGGAACACCTCGTAGTAGGCTTTCTTGAAATGGGTACTGCTGTCACACGATGCTAATAGAAACTCATTACTTCAGCTCATGTTACGACACTTGCATCAAAGGCAGAATTTTGGTGGCATTTTGGTTGAAGTGGCATCCTACTATGCCCAAGATGTCACAGTTT
>LWMJ02000187.1:127825-138047 GCA_001693035.2 Taenia asiatica | reverse complement strand
GCAATCATAGGTGAAAATGATGCTCTCGATAAATAGTAACTAAGCAAGACTATAAAGCACTCTCTGTTGAACTATGCAGTAGTCCTTTACTGTAACGTATTCTAAATTTAACACGTATGGGCAGATTGAGTTCCATCGGTCCGCATCTGCAATCGTTACCGGGATAGTGCCACACTTTTACATTTGTTAGGCTCGTTATACATCGGCAGTGCCTGGTTATTCATCGGTGCATTGGTGTAACAAATGACCTTTACAATATAAATGTCCACAATGTGTGCTATCTTAGACAATATTTATGGACATTAGACCTATACCGTTTCATAAACAGTGATTTCGAAGTGTTGAACAAACGCATCACTGAACTTACGCACACGTGACGTAAACGATGCATGCCATTCATGCCCAGTTTTTGTTTACACCAAAAAACAGCGTGTGATCGCACCCTATCCTGATCCACCTTGTACCTCCTCGCTGTTTGATGAGGGGTGAGACTAAACAGGAACTAAATGCTGACCTGTTTGAGGCACTTATCTACCTTAGAGGGCGAAAAGCAGACCAAGACAAAGTGAGAGGATGATAAAATTCAGATAAAGGTGGCGGGTGCAAGGATGCGCTCTCACTGGCTAGGTGGTGTTGCTTCCGGTTGAAAATTGTCAACGATGGCATTCGAAGAGCCTCAAGAGAACTCTAAGGCCAGATTAAGAGTTGAATGCAAAGTAAGGCATAAAATATGGAAGGAAGAGGCATTCAAAGAGCTTGGTGGGACTGCTAGACAGAGAGGTGGGCTCATTTGGACGAGTTGTCTCCAAAAACTTCTATAAACCTGCGTTTGTTTCTGCACACAGAGTTTGTGAGTATACGTGTGGTTCATCAATTCATTGCCTTTATAATGACAATTCCTTTTAACAGAAACCTCCGTTTTTGTTTATGTAGAGTCTTGATGCATAAAAATGTTACCGGATTTCGGGTTTTTACGGCGATTTAAAATAGGGTTAGGTGATTTAATTCAAGGTTTTATTGCCACAGAAATAGGCTGCCTCTATAAGGTTGAAAGATTCATCCTTGAAAAGATTGTTTAGAAGTTTGCTATGAATGTAGCGTCCCGAGACTCCCTTTAAGGCAAAAGAAGGCATAGTACTGGAACAGAATAAATATTCTGGAAACAGAGGGCTTGGGAGCTGTTGGCACAGCCCAAGGGCCGACCAGCCGGCTCAGTACAATATGGCTACCCAAGTGACCGAAACCAGCAGTCCGAACAAACAAAGTACTGCAATAAACGCTGTAGAAAGTAAAAGCTGAGCCCGAAGGGGCCTAAAGTTCGTTAGGAATGGGTCGTCTTTGCCGGTTTAAAGGTGTAAGCTAGCTCTGTGTGTTAGCAGCGATCCTTATCATAAAAATCCCTGTTTGATCCCATTACCCTCTTAGTAGAGTTTGAGAGGAAAACTCAGTAGTTTTAGAATGCCAAAGTCCTAAAGCGGCAACGAATTATGGGTCATAAAGCCATTATCCGAGGCAATGATTAGATGCTCACAAACAAGGAATTAGGAGAAATAAAGCAAAAAACTTGGGAGGGAAGTCAAGTTGGAGATGCATGACACACCCGCCATTTTGAATAATTCCACCTATTCCTAGTGCTTTAGTCTTTTGAAGTCTACCAAAATGGCGAAGGAAGGGTCAGTGGAGAACAGAGTAGGCTTTGGAGTGATTTGTGCAACGAGAAGGACGATAGCTCTGTTTATTGCGACTGGTAGCATATCCTGCGTCACTCTGACTGAATTCTTCCCTATCGCACGTGTAAAATCGAGCAGTGGAACGTGCTGCGTGCTGCACGGTCTATTGCAGAAATGTATCCGTTGCGCATAGAACGCATCACTTTTAAAACTAGATTATATTTAACCTTTTGCCTTGCCATCATGGCTAAAACTGTGTGAGGACATAATCTGGCTGCACCATATCTTCCTCTGCTAATCATCCCGAACCCGTGTCGCAAAAGTGATTTGAAGTGAATTTTATGGTAAAACTGACTTAATCATCAATCTCTGAGCAGTCGAAATATTAAATGTGTTTCGCTTAAACGCCTACGCATTTGCAGCCTCTCAAAGAAAGCATTTGTAGGGTACGCGTGTCTGCATTTGGGTGATTAAGCGATGCAAGACTTGGCCTTGCTGTTAGTGAAATAAGTGCAGAGATTGACGAGACGTGAATTGCCCTATCATTGCAAAAAATCGTTTACGCTTTTACTGGAAGATGTTATAGTAGAGCCAGATTTGAGTAGACATACTTCGAACCTAATGACTAGAAAAAGGGCAAGCCCATTAACCATGGTGAAACACACGTGATCAGTGGATCGGAGGGTAAGCAATTCAAAGGAGAGTAACAGTGAACGTTATGCGCTTACTTTGCCTTTTTCTTTTTTCTCACCTTATGTAGGCTGGCAATCTGCAGACAGACTGTAGGACATTTTAGGATTGACAATGAAGTGGATCCTGCGGCGACCTATAATATCAGTTTATCGGAACACGTGGTGCAGCCAATGCCGGTGGTGCTAAAACCCTTGCCATACAAAGCTAGCAAAAGTAGCTACTTGGTCAATGCTAGTCTTTCGAAGGATTTATCCGCATTGCTAATTATTCAAAACTATTCAAAAACACCTGTCTCTTACCTACGCTATCGCGATTAGTTTGGACAGTGCACATCCAATCACTACGAGGCAATGATCCATCGAGTTAATGCAGGTGAGACCGAATTCATTAATTATGGCTGACCATTTTGAGTATCCATTCACCTGCTACAAGCGCACTCAAAAATGCATTGCACTTTTCGTGCTGATCCACATGCTTCTGGCAATCGAGTTATCTATACCGAAGTGCTGCTCCCTGAGCAAATTATTTTAGGGTTGGTGCTACAATCATTCAACTCCGTGGTGTATAGAAGGACTATGTACATGGCTACTCAATAAGATCAGCCTAAGTTTTTTTTACCGAATGAGCGGAATATTGATGACCAAATCAGACACTTCAGAATAGGTCACTCATGGCCATTATTTTTATAATCCATCAGGTGTCCAAGATCACCAACACCAAGAGGACCCCGTGATTGGAAGTACGGACGGTTGCCTTGACATCATATGCTGAGGTCCTGACGACACGCTGCATGTCATGCCTAAATGTAGCGGTAGCAACACATGACGGCATTCGCAGGGCTTTCTCCCAGTACGTTAAGTGCCAATATGACACCATCTTGCAGCATTACAAAGCAGACAGTCAATATGAAATAAGTTAGCCATGTGCTGCATATGAGAGGTGGTAGGGAGCATGTTACGTTGGTGGGCAATCCTCTAGGCGATCTGCACCAAAATGCTGGTGACTTACGTAATGTTTATGCAGCAAATGCGTGATGCTCGGAAGACGCCAGGCGGCACGAAGGTGCGCAAATGGTCCAAATGAAAGTGACTAGTAAACGTGTTAACTTGGCCGACTTGGCCAAAGAAATTCGCTGAAGATAAACAAAATGCCTAGAGCAAAAAACCAGGCAGTTTGCTGCAGGTTAACGATGCGAATTGAGCTGCAAAGACGTTTGAATGGGAGTACGTTGGTGGGCAATCCTCTAGGCGATCTGCACCAAAATGCTGGTGACTTACGTAATGTTTATGCAGCAAATGCGTGATGCTCGGAAGACGCCAGGCGGCACGAAGGTGCGCAAATGGTCCAAATGAAAGTGACTAGTAAACGTGTTAACTTGGCCGACTTGGCCAAAGAAATTCGCTGAAGATAAACAAAATGCCTAGAGCAAAAAACCAGGCAGTTTGCTGCAGGTTAACGATGCGAATTGAGCTGCAAAGACGTTTGAATGGGAGACAAACAGCCAAGTATGTTATTTATGCCATTACCGAGGAAAGGTTGCAAGAAGAAATGTCAATTTTTTTGGTCGCATAATGTAACCAGGTTGGAATGGGATTGCTTGGGACCCAAGGTTACACAAATCAGCATAGACTACATGGAAGAAGTGATCCAAATTAATGAGTTAAATGTGAATATAGCTAAAGAAGATAAATGCCATTTCACTTTACGGCCCAACGAATGCGAGTAAGTCTACTGTGCAGAATAATTTTCCTCCCCCAACAGTAAGTTCCAAAATGCACTTGATAACATAGTGCATGTGTTTTGCCACCCATAAGGTGCCTCAGACAGCATTTTATTTCGCAATTTGATCGATAAGCTAGCAGCTCTAACGGAGGGGCAAAAATTACAATGACTACTTGTCAAGATTTGGAATACCTCCACGGCGGATGACTATTGGAAGTGGAGACCAAACGCGACTTCTTATTGGATGGCATGAACCAATCAAATCATTGACGTAAAAATGACGTCATGTCCATGTTTGGCTGCCCTCGCATTGCACACTCGTAACGACTTGTCGCCTGCCTCAGGCAGCTTAGTGCACACGTCCCCTTAACTCGAGATCTTGGTTACGAAGTTCCTCGGCTGGATCGTGGGTGTTTGCTTTTAGCGCTAGCTGAGCTGCGATGGCTGACGCAGGCGATTAAAAATGGAACGCCTGACATGATGCTTGAAGGGCTGGTGGCTATGTTGTTTGTATAACTCCCAGTTTCGGTAATGAGCACTTAATCGACTATTTTCGCCATCGCTGGGTGGACTGGCTTCCAAGCCACGGTAGTGGTCCAATTTTCTCTCCACGGCGAATGTAGATGCATGCATTCTGTCTGCGTGGTATGCCTTTTTCAACCTGGGGAAGTCTTTGTGCTCTGTTCAATGCTGCAATGATGCAGCACGTTGCTTGAAGGACTGCTAAGAATACATGATTTCCTGATTCCTTATTGGTGAAGTAGATCAGGTATAGATGCGTTAATGCACGCGCCTATACACGACAATGTATATGTGTGAAGAATCGTGAATTATCAAGGCTTGATATTGTCAGCTAAATGGTGTACGGAAGCACTTGGCTGCTGAAAAGATCACTTTAAAATATACAACAAAGTTAGAAGCTAACTGCGCCATTAATTTTTGTGCTGCTTTGGGCCTGAACTCGGAAAATGTTGTTCCCATTGATACTGCCTCTAAATAAATTCTGTTCTATACTTGCCATCTATGTAAGTCAGTATATTGTTGCGAAGGCTTAACCGGCCCATCGGCTCGTTGCCTACGGTGATAAGTGTTAATTCGCCAGCTTTAAAATAAGCTTTAACTATTGATAGTGGAGATTAAACTTGGAACACCTATCCACCGAATCCGGTGATTTGGTTGTCACGATGGAAGACGTCATCCAGAGGGATCAACTGAAAATAAACTCTGATTCGCATTAAGGCAGCCCTTGCCTTGCGGCAAGACAGAGATGGCAGGCCGGAATGGTGGCAGGTGTTAGCGTATCACATCAACAGAGGCAGTAATGCGGCAGTGGTGCCATTGCGTAGTTGTAGAAAAAAGAAGTGTCTAAATGAGTGAAATGCATGAACAATAAGTCGAATGAATATAGCATACAACACCAAGTGATGGGAACCGGAGACTCGTTTGTGCTATCGCCATTGGTGGCGGTTTTGGGCACAATCTGCTTGTGGCTCTGGAGTCACGAGGTTAGTTGCGATAAGTTATAAGACCTCGGATGATCTATAGGATTACGAAGCACAACTTCTTGCACCTCAACAACCATCCAAGCAGAAAAAAGCAAGTTACCGACTTACCACACCACCGTGATAAAATAATGAAGTCACATGCTCAACCCAGCACGCTTCGTTGAGCAGAGAACATCACTGCAAACTAATGAGTTAATGTTACGTCGTGAACGAGTTGTTGCGCAATGCAAGGGCTCTTCATGTGGAAACTAGAGACTTTCAGCACTAATATAAAATCACTTAACGAAGTGCAGTCATGTTCATGAAATGAAGCTGTTTGATCGCTATTCGTGGATCAACAACACTAGTCGGCGCTTTTGGTAATCTTCTACTTCTTAGCATTGCTTGCCCTCAAACTACTCAATAAAGAAATAGGTGGGAGGATATACCCTGCAATTTCCTAGCAGTCAGCCTCTTTAACAGACTTGAGCTCTTCCAAGCTTTGCATTCCTTATAATTTGATGCCCTATGGTGATCTGCGACGATGCGTTAAAACAAATTAAATTTGCTAAAGCTCATACGGCGTAGCGTCCCGAGGCTCCCCTTAAGGTAAAAGAAGGCGCAGTACTAGGTCAGAATATATATATTCCGGAAACAGAGGGCTTGGGGGCTGTTGGCACGGCCCGGAGGCCGACCAACCGGCTAGAACAAGATGGCCGCCCAAGTGACCTAAACCGGTAGTTCGAACAAACAAAGTATTACAACAGACTTCGTGGAAATGAGTGATGTGCATGCTGAGGAAGGCAAAGAGGAGTACAGACAGGGAAAGATGTGTTTGAATAAGGGTTAAGGGAATGGAAGCATTACCGATAGCTGGCATAGGTGGCAATGGCCACTGACGGTGGTATGTAGCAAAAGGCGAACCCGAATAAAGTAGGTGCTTGTTACTGAGGCTGATGGAGACCAAAATCAAGGATAGAACGAATGTCGTATGCTCATTGAGGCGCACAAATTGAATCCTGGCAACGGGTTATTTTTGGTCATCTCCACCATGCGCTGCCTCCCTCCGGCTCTCAACATCTTCGTGTTGCTGGCTTTCGGAGCCGAATATCGGCTCTACAGAATGCTACTCAGTAACACTTGCGCAATAAAACCAGCATGCGAGATGGCATTTCAGCGTTGCACTGTAGCCATGCTTAAGCATGGGCACCACCGTAACAATGGAATGCAGTTCGCGAATGCTGAGAATAAAGTATTAAAGAAGGGCGAATTCGCCAGTATTCAAAATACCAGCAGCGAATCGAGATGATTAGACATTTGAGCGAAGTCAAGATATCATGTGCTTTATCTCGTAACTACTCTGCCTACATTTTGCTTCATTGGGTAATGGTTGTCAACGCGGGTCGCACTAAATAATTTGATGGCAAATAATCAAATCTAACTAAAGGCAGATACAGCTTTCCTGACTTACTGCAGGTGCAAAAATAAAGTTTTTGTGCCTCGGTGACGGAATGTGGAACGAGAGAGTGTTTTGCCTCGAGGGAGCAAGGTAATTGCGAAAGGTAATGGGCTGACGTAGGCCTAATATGAAAAAATGCTATTTTGCGCACTCACTTTAATGCATAGGTACAGTGAAATCGGCATAATGATCGTTGCTGCCTCCTGAGGAGAATTCTGCATTCCACTGTTCTCAATGTAAATAAATTGAGAAAAGCATTCGTACAAAGTTAATTTATTCACAGAAGTATCTTTAGTTTCGTGGATGCTTCTGCATCAGTGCCAAAAACTAGGCTGCGGCACTTGCTTTATCTCCCTGCTTGTTAATATATAAAATTGGGCGATTTCATCGCAAGTAATTTTAATATTTCGTCTTGAACTTATCAATTGCTCCTACTTTGTGTTGGGAAATGCTCCACTCAATCAATCAAGGGTGGCACCTACAACTAGCTGGTGTTGTAATGCTTAATCATGAGGACGATCAACCGACCAATTGGGCACAGGACCCAGAGCAAAATATCTCAAGCATGAATGAATGATGAGAAGAACAACAAAACAAGGAACTTTAGTTTTAGGAATAGTTTGTAATCCGCGATTCTAACTACTTCCTCAACCCATTTCAACCCCACTCATTCCCATCTATCAAATTTTTCCTCCATTTTCCCGCATTTCGGCTTCTGGATAGAGCAGTGGATGAAAGCGATAAGAATTAATCGCGGTGGTTGCGTGTTTTGTAATATTCAATCAGATTCTGTGCGAATGCGAATGTGTAAAATGGCAAAACGTTACTGGCATGATAAGCCATAAAATATTGTGGTATTTGCACCAAACATTTTCTTACACTTTCTTCCCCAAAACGGAAAATGGTTAGCTGCAGAAAGCGCACTACTGTCTTGCAGACCCAGCGCATTTGTGGATCTCTTAAAGGTCTTTGACAATCATATCGGCAGTGCATCGGTAACATTGGAGGTTAGTTGTAAGAGACTTAGGCGCAATTTTTAATGGAGCCGTACAGCTAAAGCCTGACTTTGAAAAAGAGATTTTACAAAAGGACGAGCATTTCTGCGGCGATGCTACAACTTAAAGCCCATCTCCTGCACCAGCGTTCAGCATCATCATCACCACCAAATTTCAGTTGGCTTAAAATGTCGGTCACAGTGTCATAACATAATGTAGATGGCTATCCATCCTCTTCCTTTAGTGCGAATCGACTTCCACAGCCAGTCTACAGCTTAAAATGCATGCAAGGAACACGTTGTTTGCATTGCATGGTGCGGTGAAACATAAGTATAAATGGAAGGTACGAGCATACCATCTAAAACAGCTCAATTTAAAACGAAAGGGGAGGAAGCAGTAAATCAAAACAAACATCGAGCAAACTTAACTCATCTGTACATGACTTGAGAGGTTCAACAAAACAGGACATAAGACAACGAGTAGTCGAGTTCCAAAACTTATCAAATCGGTTGCATTTGCTGTTCCGAATTGCACTTCGTTATGTCAGGGTCTCCTTGCACGACAATTCTGGTCAGCACGATCTCAACACAGAAGAAAAGAACTTAATGGTACTGGTGTACAATCAAATAGTACTTTGGCAAAAAGGGGTTCCTACACATTGACCTACCATAAACAGCCACCATCTCAATGAAGGCCATCGGGAAACACTTGCAGGAGCAAATAGGCTGCAGTTCCTATTCTGATTTAAATTCACTTATAGCAGATGATTTGGAGAGCAGTGCTTTAGCTGTGCTGTCAAATCGCACACCATCTTAGGCAATACACTTTACATTTTTTGTCAACACTAGATTAAGTTTTGAAATTAGAAATCAGACACTCCCTGCTTGCTGATCTAAAGTCTTTGTTAATGTCTCGACTTAACTTGAAATTTAGACACCAAAGAGAATCGTGAACCTGCGCGGGGCCTATGGCTACACATCGAGCCTTAAAAGAAGTGAGATAATGGAATGTTGGTAACGAGGGCATCCCAAGGGACCTGAAGGGGGCTGGGAGGACCCCATGATACTTTTTGTCAGCATATGCAACCTAGTTAGTGCGTGTGCAATCGCTGCCGTAAAGAGACTCTATCTAACCAACTTAGACTCGCAGACTCTGTCATGGTCGATCCTTAGGCACGCCACTATTTCTGCGTCCATACTTCGGTCCTGGTGGCAATAATGTAAGTTCGTTTGACAACTTTAAGAAGTCGCATGCTTGGCAGACTTTTTTGGGCAAGTGCAATTACCACCTACCACCATTGCTGCATCATTACTTTTCTGAAAAGGGTACAGTTATGAGAAGAGGTAGCATTCATTTGTAATGCATATTGTCGATTGAAATAAGGGATTTTTATTAAGTTTACTAAACAGTATCGAGGCTTACATCCATTACACTGCCTGACCTCTTGCGAGGCACTAACACAAAACTGAGAGGCCTGAGCCCTAAGCCACACTAAGCTCAGCCACATAATGACCTCGAGCGTGAGCGTGCTGGTGCGTATGTGGGTGCGAATGGGAATTGGGCCAGTGGGAACTCACAACGCGGTGGGTGAGAGGGGAGAGAGGAAAGTTGAAGTGCACCAGTAGCGCTGTCACAGCGCCCATTCAGAGGGATAGAAATGGAACTGTATCACTAATTCCGTTTCTTCTTTGTATACAGCATTCACCTTCGGTGGAGCTTCGTTTAGTTTTGGTTAGTGTTGTGATGCATTTAAGTGGTATATATTGTTTGTGTTAAGTGGAAGCTGGTCAAAAAGCACGCAGAGCTGTAGCATCTGCCACGAATTTTAATGACTAATCTTTGTTATGTCATGAGTTTTAGTTTACTACTCCCTTACATCCTTGTTGGATTACGCTGATACCTTATGGCTTAACAATGCTTAGAAGGACCAAGCGCATATCCAATTGCAGCACTGCAGGTACAGCTGGACAAACTGTTCTCAGCTATCCAAAAATAATGTACAAGGGATAAATTTCTTCTTTTGCTGCTTCCTTTCAGTCGCAAATGCAATTAGTATTTGTACCAAATATCAAGATCTGAAAAGGAATAGATTGTTCCCCATTGTTCGGCACAAAAGGCAAACCCTCTTGTGCACAATGACAAAATCGGCATAAATCGGTTACTTTGTATTCCACGCCCTCATTACAGAATCAGTGATTT
>LWMJ02000187.1:16932-125729 GCA_001693035.2 Taenia asiatica | reverse complement strand
CAGTCTACAGTCTTTATCCGATTCGCTCTATAAAATGGCTGATAGTGAATAAGCTATTAACTTAAAAATGAATGGCTATTGAGTAAAACTCTCTAAAATCCTTTAAATGGTGTGGCTTCCTGGAGTTGTAGACATCCGCAGTACGGGGACAGAATGCCAGCTAGCCCAATAACCTTTATTATTTCTTGAATACCCTCTCACCAGCAAGCATCTTACAGGAATAATGAGAATATTTATGCCTGCTTAAAATTGCATGGTTGTAAGGGACTTATTCGGGCAGCCCAAGCCAGCTTGGTAATTAGTTGCACACAACAATTTACCAGAGTTCCTAAAAGCCATTTCGTGATCAGAGAGCCGACGACTGGACAAGTGCTTCGAAGTTAAACTCAAAAAATGGTTTAAATTTAAATTCGTTTATTAAAAATTGACAAATAAATGATCAGTGTTTGCAAAATTAGATAAATGTTTGTCCTGTGTTGCTTTGGCTATTAACTTAGGAGGATGTCGGTAAGAGGAGCGATTGGCACCTGATTTGCAGTCATTACGATTTGACCGAGTGATGTAGGTCAGCTCGTTTGGCAAAGCTAATTGGGCTAGACTCTTATCTGAATAAGGCGCACAAGCCATAAAACACTTTACCACTGATACACTGCCAACCGTATTCTGTTTCCTCGAGTCACTGGAGCATAGGTAATCAATAGCTGCGGACCTATCCTGGTGTCTGAATCACGAGAGTGGCAGTGCGGAGCGGAAAGCACGAGCATAGCAGTAAAAGTACGTTGCGCACGAGCATCACGCGACGCAAATCGAACCAACGAGAAGAGTATATAAGCAAACACACTCCAGCGCACCGGTCATTCCAAGGCAATTGAGGAGACAGCCAAAGAAATGGAGTTTGGGAGTTGGCCATGTCCGTATCCATGGAAGTGGGCACCGTGGGCTGAGGTTGTGAAGGGTCCACCATGTGAGGAGAAGTGTGCATGGTGGCCGGTGCAGAAGCCGCACTGGGGCATGCCGCATGCATGGTCGCCTGTGGCGGCACCACAATATGCGCAGCCGTGGGGATGGTCGCAGCAATGGTGGTAGACGACTGAGGTTGCACCTACACCGACGCTAGTGAGCATGCCTCCACATAACATGGTGGCGGAGGAGCTAGTCGACGGTGTACACATTTCCCCCTACTTTAATCTTGCCTCGATTCTGTAACATAAACTGCATTCCAAATGCCCAAACTGTGTTTTTCATGAGTCGCTGCAACTATTGTAGAGGTTGTATTGGACTCCCAGGTAGATGAGGTGAGCTCAATCAGAACCAAATCTGCACTAATGCATAACGCATGACACAAAACTGCTGCCAGCACATCAGTTCTATTGCAGATGCGTTTTGTGCTAAATGAACTTACAAGTGGCTATGGTATGGACATGATTAAATCAGGTGGTTGACTCCATTGCCTGCACATTGACACTGCTTTGCTTTAGCCGTTGTGCTCCGCTTAGCTGTTATTTTGCAATGGCTTTTGATGCTACCCACTCACTAGCCACACTGCACACTGATGTAAGGGCGCTTGCTTGTAGCATCGCACATGACCAAGCTTGACGCTGCATTGATAAGAGCAATCGTTAAATGCTCGTACAGATTAATTGCGGTGGGTAGTATAGATGCGCTGATGTCATTTGTCAAGGCGTATTCGCTATACAATTAGCGCCCTTTGGCATGAATGGGGTTGCTGTAGATAAGTTAGTTTGAGTCCAGTGATTGCAGTAAAAGTGGAATGGGAAGGAAAATTTAGCTTCAGATAAATCTGCTTTGCTCGTTTTAGTGAAGCAAAAGTGGTTTGGAATAAAAATCGGCTGCAGATGGTCTTTTGTGCTCATGGCTTTACAATGAGAGTGGTTGAATAAGATTCAATTTTACCAATTTAAATTCAGTATGAATAGATCTGGTAAGGAATCAGTTTTGCCCGCATTTGTGCCTTGATTTTGTCTGGCAGTAAAAAAAATGAGATTAAATTAAACGAATTTATACAGCGAAAATTTCTTAGAAATGTTTTATGATCGAAATGGCTTCTAAGAGGCGAAATCTATTATCATCTTCCACTACCTGTGGGGTTATATGTTCCGGATCGATGCATTCCTACAGCTTTCTTATTGCAACTGCCTCCTAGATTCAACGTTTACTTCCGTTAACATAAGTTTTATTGATGCTGGTACGTGATGTGTTATTGTGCGTGCTACCGGTGTGAGGTAGGTAAGTTTTTGGGATGAAGAAATTTTGAAGCACATGCATTTGAACCAAAATCGGTGCTAGTCAAGCAAATCAACTTAGGAGAACCTAATGGTAAACAGGGACAATTGGGTGGAACTAATACAACCGTGTTTAAAACACTGGAAACGCTAGTTGTCAATGTTGTTCATTTTGGATAATTATTTTTCCGAAATACCACTCGCTCAGCGAAGCCAATGCGTCCACCCATAATACACCTAAAGCACGTTCTGCTTTGTTGAGAACTGCTAATTCGCGGCGCACAATGGAGCACAATCCAAGGGAACTTCTTCCCAAGCAAATGTGTATTAAGGAGTTTCCTTGAAGATGTTACGTAATCAGAATGGATTCCAACCAGCGAAAGTATTTTGTCTTTTTCCACTACCTGTGCGTTCACATGATCCGGATCGACGCATCCCTGTGCCTTTCTTGTCGCAAATACCTCCTAGAATCAACGTTTGATCCCGCTAACATCAATTTTGTTGATGCTGCTATGTGATGTGTTATTGTGCGTGCTACCAGTGTAGGATCTTTACACAGAGGCAAAAAATATGTAAGATGCATACAGATTTCAAGAAGGTATGTTATTGAGAGAAAAAGATCTAAAGCACTTGCATTTGAATTAGAATCGGTTTAAGTTGCGCAAGTTAACTGTAGAGAACCTAATGGCAACCAGAAATAAACAAGTGTTGAGAAGGTTATACCATCAATCTTCGCTGCGCCAAAGAATGTGACCTATGTTCCACCTGTTTGCCAAAATCTCATGTAAAACAAAACACAGTGGTTGTTGCACCTGATAGCTTTCTGGACATGGGAATATAAAAAGGTTTTTTTTCACGTTGATCTATAAGGCTTCGTTACCTGCTGCTTGAATAGTGTTCAGTTCACCTTCAGTTATTTTTTGCTTTAGTTGATCTTAGGGTGTTATTCCGTACCATTCTAGCACACGCCAATCAGTCACAAGTTCAGTCACAGCATTATAAAATTGTCGACAAACTAGAGGGATGCACAACAGCGTTTCTGCTAAAACACGGCTTGCCAAATTAGTTAACTATTTTGATGCAAAGTTTTCATCCGTTTAGGTGCTAAGGCAAGCCGCACGAGAAACCCCTTAAAATTAATCTATCTGCCAAAACTGAAGCGCAAAGTGACAAAGTTCTGTGTGGTAAATACCCAAACTGTGAAGTCTCGAACTAAAACTTTTACGTGTTTCGGGCTGATAAAGCCTTAACACGTGCTGCTCTGTTTAAAGTCAATTTCGTTACAAACGTCAATTTCGCAATGCTGGCTACAGTTTGCCAGTCCGCCTGTGGCTAATCGTGCTATTAAAATTACGTGCAAGTTCCTTATCTTCCCTGAGACCCAGGTGAGGATTTGTCTTTACTGCCCGCTAGACACATTCCCTTGGATTTCTATACTCATCAAGGTTTTTACCATCCAGCCAAGGTTTCTCTTTCACGTGATTTGACACCCACTTATTGCAAGGTTAAGCCTGTTTGAAAATCCCTGGGTTGATGTTGGCACCAGTTCAGACGGGACCTTTGAACATTGCCAAATGTATTCAAAGCGTGCTCACTGTTATCCAGCATTTTTGGCGGTCGTGGAATAGAATGGATTAATAATTATCTTTCCCCTTCTCCTCCCTGTCTTTCCTACTCCTTGGCTTAAGGTGTTTATTAAATCATATCATGATTTTCGCCAAATTCCGACAAATTAGAAAATAACAACTTTGAGTCTCTACCTCTAGGGCCGAGATCGAAGCTTTACCAGAGTGTCAAAACTGAATCTTTTTATTTTACTTGACCTTGGGTCGTACTCATCTACGCGTACCTTGTCCAACTTTGAAAGCCAAAAAGTGTTAGTCAAAATGTGTCAAGATCAAGGGGTACCAGCTGCTGTAAATTGCGCATTCTGGGCCAAATTTTACCTTTTTTATCCACGATAACTAAAATCATTTTTGCACAATTATTTTCTCGTTGGAAATATTTTCCTCTGTTATTTGTTACCAATGTAATGGATTTCAATGGACAAATTGCATCTCCCTCCTTTGCTTCAATTTTTAAATTCGAGTTATATGCGATTAAATCGATTGGTGGTATTTTACTACAGATGCGTCGACTTTGTCCCTATTGTCTCGGTGCATCCATATGGATTGAGTCAGTTTTGCCCTGGGTGAATTGATTTTCTTACGTAAATTTCAGACCTAAAGGCATGCACTCATTTCGCTTTATGAGTTTATTTTTTTTATAATTAGGGCCAATTTTTGTTTAAGTAGTAATAAAATCATTTTTTTCGCTTTGCTGCAGCTACTAGTGGAAGACGTTTGTCAATTCATGGCTACGGCATGGGCCTATTAATATTCTTGCCTCTTTCACATAGCCTACTTACCCGGCATTCATTTGCTATGGCCCTAAATAAAAACAAGTTTGCTTAACTTGCGCATTAAAATGTTGAGCACATTCCTAACTAGAGAAGCGGAAATTGATGTGACTATATCCGTTCGATTTACGTAGTGCCACACACCTTAATTAGCTCGCCTATATTTTACTTCAAATACACTGTTTCGGAGAAATTTATACTGCTCCTATATTGCCTCACACCTCTTCAATTTTACGTTTAATACGCATTGAATACTTTTGCATCAGTCGTGCGCAGACCAGCCGCTACATTCTTGCGAACAATCTATACCATATGATTGCAACTTGGTGATCAGTGAACAACATCCTGCCTGAATATTAACAACGTCGCAGTCTCGCAGTCCAACTGTAAATCAGGGGAGCCTATTTACATGCCATCCACCTAGTCATTACGAACAAAGCACATGCCTTAGGCAAACTCTTTACTGCCTAAGAGAACTTTGCTGTGCAGGTTACGTAACTGCACTGTGACCATTGCACTAGTCGATTTTTTGTAATGTTTTCGCCATAGCAATTTAGATATTTATTTACAAACGAAGTGAAGGATTGGTCTTAGTTGATGTGCATGAAATCTGACCTACCGCTGGTCACTAAGGGCTTAGCTACACCGCCTGTTGGTAATAGTGGCACAGCGAGAGAAATAAAGGAACAGAGCTTTGGAGGTAACAAATGAGCGGAGAGGTCAAAAGCCATTGCTGACGACTGGAAGAACAGATTATGCTGATGTTAGGCGACAAGACATGTGCTAGTTTAAAATGCGAGGAAGGAAGAAGGGATACATAAGGGCTAACCAAGATGAAGGAAAGCAAGGTGCCACTAAGACTAAAAGGCGAATTGCACAATTAAAGACTTTATGTGCTCAACATAAAAGGGTTTGCGCAGGACTTTGAAGCTGGTGCTTGTTTACTAGCTCTAGATACGAAAAGGCAAGGGAGAATTAGCTTCGAGGAGGTATTAATAGATTTTGCAATCCTGTGTTTTACTCAATAAATGCCCAATCCATTTCGCCTTTATTGGCTGCATCCATCAATCCAACAACTATTTAACTTATTTGCTGCTTGATATGCATGAGTAGCAGTGGCAAGTAAAACAGCATTAGGAAATGCGGTTGTAACTTTTAGGGAATATGTGAGGTAAAATCAGTTTATTCCAGCTGTATTGGGACAGTCATCATGCATAGCATTGCTTTGGGCCTGACCATACAACTCAAGAGCTAAGGTTAACCATCCTGCCTGCTAAAATATAGTGGGATGAAAACAAAAGGACCTTCGATGCACCTGCAAAACTAAGCCTGCAGATCAGCAGAATGGAATAAAATAGGTACCGGGACTGGTTATTAAAGCACGAGCAATGTGCAAATACCTGCTACTAATCAGACTACTAAGCATCTGCTCAAAGCCCTCTTTCAATGAGTGTAGGTGCTACTAAGCACACGTCCCACGTAAACAAAGAACGCATTTGACGCCTAATCCTGAGAAATTCACTCAACCTTGCGTTGATTGTGCCACAAACCCACACATCCATAAGGGGAGCAGCGGTAATCAGGTCATAATTGAAGGTTCTTCCACTCGTAGCTTGCGAACCAATCATCGCTCTGAGGATCGCTTGTCTGTCATATGAATGCGTGCCAACGACTTCGCTACTGCCTAACAGGTGAGAGATGACACTTTTTGCGTGGCCTACTGCCGAAGTAATTAAATAAGATCAGTCTAATAGAAAGGTATCAAGGAGCAATTGGGATGGAACCATTATATCGAGACGTATGATTTGTCACCATAATTTAACGTGAAAGAAGTCCCATGTTTAAAGATGCAGCCACCTTAACGTTGTGGGGATCGCGAGTGGTCGCTAAGCCCTCGTAACCATCGGACGCTATGTTGCATCAGTGCAATGGTGATTTATTCTAATGCGGCGAATTGGACATTACCCCAATTCAAAGGGTGTGTGTAAGACATAGTAGTCATTTGTAAGCTATTCACCTTGTTATACTGTCAAGATATCTACGGTAGTAGGCAAAGAACTTTGTCCATTCAATGTTGATGCCTGCACCTTATTTGCTGGCATTCGAGGAAGCAATATTTTCGCTATTCAATTAGGACGGTTATAATATGCTTTTTTGTGCAAGAGACATATATCTTTTGGTATTCAGCACATTTAATATGAAGCTGTCTCCACCTCACGCTTTATAGGCGTGGCGATTTTCAACAGAACTGCATGCAATGCTGATTTTTCAGCCGCATTCCGAGCCTCAATGTGCTTATTGTCAAACTTCTTGAGTTGTATTTCATCAACCCATTTGGAAGATGTTAATGGGGCCCTTATACTATTGTGTAGCACCTAGCTTTGGGGTTACCCTTCTGGAAGGGTCCTGCGTTATTAAATAGGATGGCTAATCGCCCCCTTTGCAACCGCCGAGATAGGAATTGTCTGAGCTTTAAGCGACGATTAGGCATGTGTGCCACCTTAAATTTCGTACCCTTCTTGCGTGAGTTTTATTACAATCAACATGCCAGCAATGCCGTTTTTCATTTTTGGAATTTGGGTTGCACACCAAGTCGTGGCATTGAATTTCTTTTCGATCGAACCCACACAGCAAAGTCATGCTGTATTTTGGGGGCCAAACCAAAGGTCTTTAATGCTGGTTGCAATGCTTAAAGTGCTAAGAAATTTCAATGACACTGCGAGAAGGCATCCGTGCTGAGGCCTTTAAGGTAGACATGGGCCTTTACATAAGTAGGCTACAGAAATTAGAAGGGCGGTTAATGTTAGGTTATTGGGCTAGCCTCCTATTCTACAAATTTTACTGACAAGTTTTGGTAGACTTTAAGGTTATTTATATCTGACTTTTACTGGTGATTGCATAGCCTATCTTGAGGCAATAATCCGAATTTTGTCAAAACGGCTAAGCAAAAGAGTCTGCTCAAGAGGAAGTAAGTGAATGCAACCTTAGGCGAACAGCTTACAACAAGCTTCGCCTTCGTGCAGGCAAGGATGGTGGTTGCTCTGTCAACTTATCAGATCTGAGACCGTATAATCAGAAACAGCTATGGGTGTTGTGAGGCAGCTCTGATATGACGCTAAGAAAACTCAACTTCACACCATTTTGGCCTCTAAAATGCACTAAAACGGCTAAGCAAAAGAGTCTGCTCAAGAGGAAGTAAGTGAATGCAACCTTAGGCGAACAGCTTACAACAAGCTTCGCCTTCGTGCAGGCAAGGATGGTGGTTGCTCTGTCAACTTATCAGATCTGAGACCGTATAATCAGAAACAGCTATGGGTGTTGTGAGGCAGCTCTGATATGACGCTAAGAAAACTCAACTTCACACCATTTTGGCCTCTAAAATGCACAGCTTAGTAATCACTGCAATCGCGCCTGTTAAGCTAGATGATGTAATGTCGCCTTGTTGGGTGAAGAGTCCCATCTATGCAAATGTGGCGTTGAGAATTCCAAGTGAATGACACAACGTCTGGCTTCCATTTAAACTTTATTAGCAGCGAATTTTGGGGTTAGTATATGGATATAGAATGAATTGCATTAAAAAGGAGTCCATTCGGTTAGACAACTTTCCACATATACTTTTTATTCTTACTGACACCCTGGGCATGAGAGATACTGCACAGCCAAACATGATCTTTACATTACGTTATTGGCGCTATTTGAGGGAATATATTTTTGCAAACCCCTGTAATGCCTCTTTGGAGAAGACCATTCATGATACAGATGCTCCCAGTCTCATTTTTAACGAATGACTTAGGTAAGTTAATTAGCTTGAGGACGCTATACTTGCTTAATTTTCCCCTCATCAATTTGCAGGGAATGCATGCATTGAGAGTTACATATATGGACACAGATACAGAATGCAGTAATGATGGCAAGACGTCTCTTCGAAGGCAGATTATTTTGTTCTAGCTTTCCCGAATGTAAAGCGACGCAATTTTGTGCTTTCCTTGTTCGGCGTTGCGGATTTCCTCCTAAGCCTGTTTGTTTAGATAAATACAGCTTCTGAAAAGCGTATACTTTTGAATTGAATCAGCATTCAATGACCTACGGCGTCTCCAAATACATTAATGCAAATCGAAGGCTTCCTGGAGCGAATTATTTTCCCTATACTTTTAATGTTCTCTTTATGAAGCTAGATGTGTACACAGATCCGAGTTTTGAGCGCCTAATGATTTTTCGGCACTGGTAGGCAGCCAATTCTAAACATGATCAGATCCTTACCTTGTCAATCGCATTGTTTTATAAAATGGGAATCCTAACTGTACGTACTTTGCAAAGTTTCGTAGCATAAAAATCACTTCTTGAATTTGACACCTGTGCACTTGCAAAGAATTGATTAATTCAATGAAGACATTATTTAATGATGGTATCATGAACGAGGTTAGACGCAAAAGCTGTTTTGGAGGGGATTTAATCTGTGGAGCACATAAAGTCCACTTCTTGATTGAATATGGACCTGCTAAAGGTTGCTTGTCTATTGGCTGTGTATCATTCAATATACATTTTAAATCGATAAAGGACCAGTAGGTTTGTAGATTGAAAAAGAGATAGGCGTCGGAGGTACATAGAAGAAAAGCTACATAGAGATTTAAACAAGCAATGCAAGATAGAGATTGTTGGAGGGCCAAACAATTAGATTGACTTGATGTGAGATTTAAAATGAGTTAACGCAGGGGATTCCGTATTGCTACCCTTGCTAGATGCTCGAAGTTGCATCCCTTCAGATATGTTCGTCAATCTACTGGTATGGCTTCGCATCCGAGAAGCCATTCTGATGCTTGAAATGACATGGCACGCATTTTTAACATATTTGGTTGATACATAGTTGACTTTAGGCAGGCACTGACGTATTCGTAAATAAAGGGTTTGGATTGAGGAGAATGAAGGAGAGGAGATGAAAAAGAGGTTGACTCTCGAAAAAAGCACAGTGCTGCAGAGAGTATGACGTAAGAGATTTGGGCACAGGTTCCATATTAAACGGTGGGAAGAAGGGAAAACTGACGACTCGATGGAAGAAAAGGTAAACAAACGGATAAAACAAAGCTCTAAAACGTGAACAGAAATACAGACAATTTAATTTAGGAGCATGCTGTTAAACAGTTATTTGACAGAATTGCTTCGACTCGCGCCAGGGCAAAAACCTGCGCATGGACGGGCACATGGATAATTACATGCTTGATTCAAGGCAGTTGTCATTGGATAGGGTAGGAGGAAGAGCGATTACATAGTAACTTGCTGGACAAAAAGGGTGAACTCGCTGCTTAATGGAAGAAGAAGGATAGCACATCAAATGACTTGTAAGCACACAGGATCAACTAGCTCGGTAGCAAGTGCAAGGTTGGAAAGAAGAAGCAATGGTAAAATGCCAAATAGGAGGCAAGATTCGCTGGCATTGGTTTTTGCTACACTGGTGCTGCTGTTTTAAGGGCAAATACTGTTGCTACTAAAACGCTGTGCAGTGGCACCAACTATGGTGAATCTCTTAAGAAGCAAGAGAAAGGAATGTGCAGTGACACACACACACGCCCGTACACACAAAATCGGGTGGAGAGGAAGAAGCAGATGTGGATAGTTAAAGACGTATGGAGTGCCTTGTGGAGGTACTGCCTATAAGGAGCAAAAAGAGAAAGGGGAAATAATTTGGGAAGATAGGGCTACAAAGTGGGATCAACGTGCTTACCTTTATTCTTAAAGAACTAAGTGCGGAGGAGTAAGAGAAGGAGCTAAGCTGAGGTGTTGAGTGACAAGGTGAGGCGGTAGAAAGAAAGATAGAAATGGAAAATGTTTGGTGATACAAGCCAAAATATGCTAAAGTAAGATAAGATTCCAGATGATATGACTTCTTCAAATCTAGGCTAGCCTATACTAGTCTGATCTAAAATTATAAAGTCTTGAACTATTTATTCATGTAATACATAATTTTGGTTGAATTTAACTCCTGATTCGAAACATCCGCATGCCACTGGCACTTATGCGCCCAAATGGTAAGATAAATAGGAAGATAGTGATGCGTTTAATTTACCTGGTTCACAACTACCACCGAATAGACACAGATCTATCTTACCTTGGACACAACGCTTCGTCCCAGGTCAATCTATCACTTAAGCGTTAGATGATTTGTTGTCTGTGGAAGCACAGAGAAGGGAGTCCTGGCTTCTAACAGACTAACAGGATGGTGTGAATAGTCAGCACAAAGATGCGTCAGATGGGTGAAAACGAAAACAGCAGTCAATAGAGGCAGTGGTTGGGACAGATGCAATTTGTGTAGGTCTTCTGTGATGTTGCGCCTTCCAAGCGCCTTCCAAGCAGTTGATTCGGGTTCGACTCCACGCTAGCGCACCTTTTGATGTGCTTCTGTTCTTCACTTTACACATCCACAGGTATTTCTAACTTGATTTGCTCTTACAGTCACTAAAAGGCAATTCACATAGTAAAGGCTGCAATCTTTATGGAAGAAGTGTGCTATTTTATTTCATTTTTGCTTTCCTTAAAGCCAAGTTAAATTTTAACTTTCTCAGAGTGAGCTACTTGAGTGACAAAAATAGATTAACGAAGTAAGTAAAGCTCATTTCATCCATTAGTAGTCCCTAACCAGGAACTATCACTTAAGCGTTAGATGATTTGTTGTCTGTGGAAGCACAGAGAAGGGAGTCCTGGCTTCTAACAGACTAACAGGATGGTGTGAATAGTCAGCACAAAGATGCGTCAGATGGGTGAAAACGAAAACAGCAGTCAATAGAGGCAGTGGTTGGGACAGATGCAATTTGTGTAGGTCTTCTGTGATGTTGCGCCTTCCAAGCGCCTTCCAAGCAGTTGATTCGGGTTCGGCTCCACGCTAGCGCACCTTTTGATGTGCTTCTGTTCTTCACTTTACACATCCACAGGTATTACTAACTTGATTTGCTCTTACAGTCACTAAAAGGCAATTCACATAGTAAAGGCTGCAACCTTTATGGAAGAAGTGTGCTATTTTATTGCATTTTTGCTTTCCTTAAAGCCAAGTTAAATTTTAACTTGCTCAGAGTGAGCTACTTGAGTGACAAAAATAGATTAACGAAGTAAGTAAAGCTCATTTCATCCATTAGTAGTCCCTAACCAGGAACTAACAAGATCTCACAACGGTACTTTTGAAGCATATCCTAATTCCCATCACGTTACTTATATTTACGTATTTCACATTGGACTTATTTTGGTGTGCGTTGCAAAAGGAACTAGTTAGCTGTCAGCTTTATGTAAGTCACATTCTATACCTCAGCCCTTGCCTGGTTGTAGTTCACTACCGCGTGCGAATAGTGTTGTTAACCTCGGTGTCACCACCAATTTTACCAAGGCAGTAGTTAAATTAGTTGTGTATTTGGAAGTAGATGTGCTTTACTCACTACGCTGTTACAATTAAAAAATTCCTAGCACGTAGATGGTGCTAGAGAGCGGTCTTTACCCTTGTTTAACTGGCATCGTAAATACCCCTGGTTAGCAGTCACCCGACAAAGCTAGAAATGGTCAGAAAATGCGATTACTGCCCTGATTTTTCACCGTTACGCTGTGTACATGGCTACTCAATATGATCAGCCTAAGTTCTTTTACCGAGTGAGCGTAATATTGGTGATCAAGTCAGACACTTCAGAATAGGTCGCTCATGGCCATTACTTTTACAGTCCAACAGGTGTCCACGATCACCAATACCGAGGGGGTCCCGTCGAATCCCCTCTCAGATAGTTAGAAAAACAGGCATTTTAGAACAAAAAATCACATGGTAGTCCTCCCTTGCCTCTTTTGAAAGCAATAGGCGCTATATAGAGTTATCTATTTTTTCACACAATCTTACAAAAGTTGAGGCAACTTAAAACATTTCCAATTTTACCTAAAATGTCAACCGTCTTCAATTTTCCACGTTGACACATCAAAATTAACTCTCTTGGTCTAGGTTTTGTCTCATATATGCCTACCCTATTAACACAGTTTGCTTCTCATTTTGATGCAGACTCCTGTATGCACCAAATTTAAATAACATTTTGGCCTTTTGATTCGCCTAATTTCCTCCACTGCATTCAGAAAGTTATCCTTTTAGTAGCATCACCTGCTTAAGCGCAAGTCATGTACTTCTACTCACTCCATGAAATTCTGCATTCTGATTGCCTGTTTAGTGAAGACGTGAGCTAGAAATTAAAATTTCATAATAGGATTTTAAGAAAGATCGCTGGTTTAGATAAGACGACTAGATGGTGGGCTATAAACTGGCACATTGCTAATCAAAATCAATAAAGTAAAATTCCGTAATGTCACGGCGGTTAAATTGCATAGGTTTTTCAATTAGTCCTTGACATTTATGTTTCTGCCAATGCCAGGCATTGTAATCGACGCTACAAACGCGAAAGCAGTTCTCATAACAGTGGCTCAGTCGTGCAGATTGTAAAGAGGGCAAAGTCCTGATGGCGTATGAGCTGTCACGTGGCAATATCGATCAGTGCCTCGTGGCTCTGCAACAGTGGTTGAACGGTCTCGCTCCAGCCCGCATTACAATGTGTGCTCCGGATACCACGGTCAGCAGAGCCAGTATTGCTGTGTCCTTAGTTTTTTGTAATACCCAAAGTTTGCAAATGTGCCCTGCTAGCATTTTACAAGCAGTGTCAGGTACCGTCAACTCCACCATAGAGAATGTCGAATCAGATGCTGATAGCTCTAGAAAATTGCTACTGAGCACTGATATAGTAGCAAATACATTCCACTACAGAACCCACTAGCGACAACGTCAGCAGCGCAAAAAGGAAGATGCTGAGTGAAAAATTTTAAGCGTACGCATGTGTGAATGATTATTTCGAGGCATTCGGCGTGGACGGATCGCTGTACATCCAAAATTTTGTAGCGCTTGCCTTATGCACAATAATGGAAAGCACATTGACGGACTTATAGGCATACAGAATTAACAAGCTCAGTAGTCAACGATCGAATCTGAATAACTTATTTGTATTAGGAGGAGGAAAATTAACATAGATACTTTGAATTCGAATATTTGATTGCCATATGGGAAAGGTCAATCAGAAGAATCAGACCGAAAGACATATAGCTGGCATTAAAGAGTTAGGATGTACAGACTGACCGATGATGTGCAGACTGCTTTAGAATTGCGATAAAACATAAATGAACGGAAGAAATGATGTTTGTTGCTTATACCGCTTCATATTGTTCGTAGCCACAACTCGTTTGCAGTTTTAGCCTCACTGGCAATGCTTACGAGGCTGCTTGCCAAAATTAGTGACCTGTAATGTCATAGGAAATTGCAATTAAATGTTTGCATGGCATTAGAATGGCGTCTCATTTCCCAGTCTAACAAGTAGTGTACGAATTTAAGAGGAAACTTAATTGTGGTATCATATCCATGTTAGTGATGAGAAAATAGGCGGAGATAAAGTGACATCATTCCAAATTGGTTTTTCTATTTTTATCATGCTAGAGCTTCTTAAAGTGGATAAGGAATTTAATAGCGCCAAATCACGCGCTAGCTCTTCGCTTGCAGACAGCAAACCCAATCTGTAGTCTTGAAGAAAGATAAAGCCGTCAACCCATAAATGCATTTCACAAAAGACTGACTCAGTGTTCATGATTTGTGTGCATCACACCATGCACCTATTTTAAGCACTTGGCCCAAAACTCCTAACAGCTTTCCAAAAGCGTCGAAAAATCCAGAAGCGAAATTTTGTAATGTAACGGGGTCTCCAGAATTAGCTGCTGGTAACACTTCCCATTAAAAAAATATTGCTGAGTTTCAACCAAAAATTCGAACAAGACATGCACTGAACATCCGCGAGCTTATTTCTCATCCGTCGCGATTGCTGTATTTGTGGGCAGGTGAGGATGGCAAAGCTAGGCTTATTTAATTTTGCTCATGAATAGACACGGGCAGAAAATTTGATGGCAGTCGTTATATCCTTCGAGATAGCGAAATGGTTGTTGGCGCACTTTAAAAAGATGCAGGTAAAGGAAGTGTATGGAACGTTCTGGCGTTAACGAGGAATTCGCTCACTGATAGTCAGCGTAGCAGAGATGACGATTGTTGACAGGCTCGAAAGTCGGATGGAGGATCAGACTGACGCCAACCCGATGTCAACGCATTGAATCGTGTTATGTCGCCTAGGTTAAAGGACGTCGGTTGCAAAATTTTGGACGCTGCACTATATCTTTCCATCATGACTACTATGAGTAGGGCAAACGTGACCTCTAGTCAACATTTATGGTGTCCATCGTGCTGCCGTTGTTTCGAGTGTTCTTCGCATAGTCTTCTTGGTTCCTAAGTCCAAGCACATCTTTGCAGTGTCACTAAAATTCTGTCCACGAGGAAAATGCTGCTGCATCTGATGAGGAAACAAGTTTCCATTGGCTGTGTATAGTAGCAGTATTTGTATCAAAATAGCTGATTAAAAGGTGTCCATTCTAAGCAGCCATGTTGAATCAAATGTGTGTTTTTAAGGGAGCTCGTGAAATTCATTCTCTTTCTCTGTCAAAAGACAGGTATTTGGTATCACTAAGGCATAACCTAGCCCAACACATGAACCCCATTTCGGTCCAAGCCACGATTTAATATAGTCTTATCGCATAGCAACACCAATTAAATATAAAATGTACAAATCAAAATGCAAAACGTTCCGTTAAGTCAAGTGCCTCCGTTCCCATTGTCTGAGTTCACCTAGTCTGCCAGGACTGCTTTTTAACTAAGTAGATGCGCAATTAATGATAGATCGCCTCAGTCGTTCGGCTTTTCGACTGCTACGAGTTCGACAATGCAGTTTGTCGTGAAAGTGCTAACGTGTGTGACACGTTCGACCGCTAGTAATCATGGACGTAGCAACTAATGGCTTCAAGTGTGGCAACTTTCGCTGCACTCGCTAAAGTCAAGTGAGAGGTTGGTTTTATTGGGAAAATCAAAAAGGTGAGCAGAGATGATCTTCTAGCATCACCTCTGTTTCGGTTTTAAAAGCCCACTTTGTGTGTATTGTGGGTGCCATTAATTGCCTAGAGTGGCTCTACTGACACACACCTAAGTGAACAACTCCATCGGTGAATGTGCTGCGCATTGGTTGCATCAATGCATTTTCCGATGAGGTATCGGGTCATAATTACGTGAGCAGACCAAGTAACACGCATTTAATTAAAGGGAGGTTAGTGAAGGCCAATGGCGTGACCAAAGGCATACCTTAGGTGTGCCTTGCATTGTCACGCGCGGGTCATATTTCCATCCTAAAATGTGCTGCAAATCAAGGTCTGTGCTCATGGCTTTCAAGTAACAAAGAAGGACATAACGCTTGTGGCAGTAATTTCACCAGTTTAGGCAATATGGTCCTTAGTTGAAAGCTCACAGAGGACTTCTAATTCCCCAATTCATCTTGTGTACCCAAAAGAAAACCCAAAGAGAAGAATGGTGTAGGTTCATGTACTGGTATCTAATCGTATATTAAGCAGTCGCAAGCGCTAATCAGAAACAATAGCATTCCTTAAGAGCCCTAAGCAAGATAGAGGTAGAATAGAGCGTGTATATCGCCAGCCAGCTCCTTCGCCATTGCGGCGTGTGGAGACTTCATCGCAAGCGTCAGTGTAAGCACATCTTGGGTCGAGTGCGCTGTTTACCACCATTGATGCGACCATCCCCACGGTTGCGCACACGGTGACCAACATTGCGGCTTCTGCTCAGACCACCACACCCACTTCTGCCCCCATTTTGAGCCCTTCACACCCTCACCCCACGGTGCCCACTTCCACGGATACGCACATGGCCAACTTCCACAATGCATTTCTTTGCCCGCCTCTGCTTCCTTTCAAACTGATCGTGTGCTGAGCTGTGTCCGCTTATATACTAGTCGCCTTGTCTCTCATTGTTCCGCGTGATGCTTGTGTTCACTGTACTTTTAGCCATGCAGTCGTGCTTGCTAATCTCCAACAATGCCCTCGTGATTCCAACTCTTTCAGGTGATGTCTAGCCTGTGAATCGCATGTGACTAACTTAGCTTAGTATTTTCCACCTAGGCGTTAACGTTGTTGAGAACTTAAGCAAATATTTTTCGAGTGGAGACTGCCTTTGTCAGTGGTTAGATGGTAGAGCACAGACTAGCATCGAGCTGTACCAAACCACTAAACCCGGTTCTTTTGTGTTCCTGTGGGAATCCCGTAGAAAGAAAATAACCCACTAGCATCAGTTGCTTTCTCTGCTGATAGCGATTTGTCCCACAGCCAACTCTACAGAGATTGGCCCTCATAGCACTCACTGCACGGCAATGTGACGACCAACCATATAAGTGCGACCGCAAGCACAATGGTTTTGATTTTTATTTCGGCTGCATTTCGTGCTGACCATGTGCACGGCCTCAGGTATTTTCCTAATGCTGTAAATCTTCGTTTCCTCTTTCCTGACATCCTCTAGCTACGCACATGGCAGAGCAAGTTGCAGTGATGGGAATGCTAAGTAATGCAAAGGCCAGAGATTATTAAATCAATGATGTGATAGAAGAAACGCAATAACTCACTTGCCTCCTACCACTCGTAGCCATACCAGTTAATCCGCGAGCATCACATTTTTGGGGTGATATGCTGATTCTCTAGGGTATGATATGGCCTTATTTGCAATTTGTCTTGATGGTGCCAATTGACCTGTCGGTGCTTGGCAGCAATGGTACCGAGGACCACTTTGCATTTGTTCCTTGTGTGATTCCAGTGGCACCATATATGGTCTTCTGTGAGTTGCTATTTCCTTCTTCTCACACCCCAGAGTAGTTTTAAAAACACAACCATTTACTAAAAAGAGGGTATCAAATAATAAATTTGCAGTGGTTGATGTCCTGTTGAGCGCGAGTGTTGTGTTAAATTAGACATGTTTATTACCAAATTCTAATGACTCGGAAAATCACGACATTTAGACTTTGCCTTTTATAACGTAAACAAAAGCCTTTACCATGTTATCTTAATTGCATGCATTGCTTTTACTTGATCTCGGCTCTCGTTCACTCAGGTGTATTTTGCCTACATCTGGTAGCTAAAGCGTGTCATTAGAATTTGTCTTGATCAAAGTTTTTCTGAGTCCGTAAGTTGCAGCCAAGACAAGAATGTTCGAAACCTCATTTCTTGAATGAATCGCAGAGAACGTCAATATTATCAGCAAATATGGAAAATTGTGGCAAAAATGAAAAATCCATCAGTTTTAACACAAAGTAGGGTGCAGAAAAACCAAATCGTTAGCTGTTAACCCATGCTGGCAGACAAGACGTCCGTTGGAAAGGGCAACAAAGACTCATCAATTTGTCCAACCAGCTTGATAATTGCAATAAAACGAGCAAAATCGATTTTTGTGGGGTTTAGTTTTAGTCCTCTATCCCCATGCATTGCAGTTGCACGAGCATAATCGGTTCATGCAGTGCAAAATTGCTCCTCTTAATCCACGCGTGCTGCACTAACATGGGCCAAGTAGATTAAGCCAGAGACAAAATATAGCGCTTTTTTCAAGCATACAGCAGTAACGTGGGCAAAATCGACTCCAGTAGAGCCAAGATTCTGCTCTTTACCCACACGCACTGATGTAAGATGGGCAAAACCGATTCTTCAAAAGCCTAGTATTGGCTCTTCATCCACGTTCAGCGTGGTCATTTGTGGAAAGTTGATTGCCTCGTTGGAAATTTCTACTCTGTTACTTGACATTATTGTACTGAATATTGAAGGACTAACTGCATCTCTTCTGTTAAGGTTATACATTCACGTGTCAACTAAGGCGCATTCTTACATGGCAGATGAAGTCGACGTGAAGACTTCGTTTCCTCTTTCACGGTTTGTCAAGGACTTGAAGTCATTTCAAGTTGACTTTGCCGTTCAGGGAGCAAATAGTAGCTCATTGGTAAGCACGGTTTCTGCTCGAATCCATAGATTCAAAGCTGATAATCTGCATGAAAACCGTACTTTTTCCGTATAATTTAATTTAGTTTAGCAGTTAAAAAAGTTGCCAACATTCCGTGATTCTAGCCCATCAGTGCACTATGTGTGTATTCATGTCTGAACCAGGTCGTATTTGCTGTCAACGGCAAAGCTCAATGTACTTGGCATGGAACCGAACTTGTAGAAAAAATTGGTGACTACTGCGGTGAGTCAAGTGGAGCCAGCAAACGTGTGATATAAGAGCATCCGTGCATTATTATTAAGTGCTTTGTTTTCTAGTGCCACTAAGCAAGGTAACGCTCAAATATTGGCTTAATCATGATCCGTCACTGCTTTCTCTCAGGAGTGATCCATAGCGCCTTCTCTACTCTGCTTTTGCTGAGACGCTTGCTCATTGTGCATCTATTTTAGTCAGTTTGGTAAGGGATGTGAGGTCAAATTTGCGGATATTTCATGGAGTTTTTCCAATGAAAACCAATGCATCTCGAGAAAGCTTCACTTCTCTGGCAATAGCACGGGTGTAATTGTATCCATCGACTACATACAAAGTGGTACGTAAGGCAACCTAGTCGTTCGAAGTTTTCTGCACCTTTTGCCTAAAACAACCTTACTTAACTTACCGTCTAAACTCAGCACGAGTGCCCTATCATAAAGCTCTAAGACGCTAATGCCTTTAGGAATATCTTCGGAAGTGGCAGAATGCAACCGTGAGTTAATGTAATTTTTGATCTGACCAAGTTGACACCTAGGGCCTAGCCAGGTCAGTAAAGTTGTTTCAGATTCACTAAGCTTGACTAGACGCACTGTCTTGAAAAATCATGAGCAGATGCTTTGAATGATCCAATTAAATTCGTGAAACGTGCAGTTTTGAACCAATGCAGCAATATATCCTCGTGATAATTGGTTGGTTGGTTTGCTCTGAGTGGCCATGTAGCAATGGCTTTTTAGCTCAGTAGACAGACAATCGGCTTATTTTTTTGTTTCTGACTTGCAGAATCATCAAGACCTTGGGCATCCAATAGTAAGTTTTTAGTTGCATTTTGGAGGTACATCCAACTTGGTGGATAGCCGGTGGAAAACAGTGTTCCTCATAAATGGGCACTTTTGCAAGTGTAGAGCAGTGGAAGCACTTCTCGTAATTTATGCTTTGTGAAATCGACTCATTTGGCCAACATTCTACCAGTGAGACATGCTAATTTCTATAGGCATGGATGAGTGGATCAATTATTAAGCCGTTTCTCCCATTTTCTGTGATTTTTTTACTTTACAATTATTTACTCCCATTTCAGGTGTCATTATATCACTTTTGATGTTAACACCACTGTGGAAGTGAATGTTTGGCAAATCGAATGAAGCATGTGAATGACATCAAGCTCAATTCAATTCTTCAATTTGTTTTAGTGTTTTTAAATGCATGAGAGATTTTGCTTCAAAGTAAAATAAATGCTCAGAATTTACTAATGAAAACCAAGTGAGTGCTTGTGAGATTGTGTTACTCAAATGCCTGAGTGTTATTTCTAGAATACAAAGTAAAAAACAGGTTTCAATTTTTACGATGCGATTCGTTTTAAGGGACAAATCAATGATTGCCTTTATACTTTTCTCTGAGAGCGGGTGGGTGACGTTTCGAGGGGTAGATATAATTTATCTGCCGCAAGCGCACGCACTTGCGTCTGCTGGTTGGATTGCAGAGCCTTGGGACATGGCAACACTAAAGCATTATTGTTGTTTTTGACAACTTCTGCTTAGTCTATGCACCTGATCATAAGTAGACTGGGAAAGGTGCAACATGTTCAACAGGTAGGCCACGTTTCAGAGCAGGAATTCGTGCCAACAAAGTTCAAATGGGAATAGCGCGACTCCCTAGCTGCAGCACTTTCACGCACCCAATTTCCAAAAAGAATTATCAGTGGTTTGGTGGTTGCGATATGCTGCACTAAAGAATAAAGACCGCGTTCTTCAGCAGCCGGCGATACCTAAAGATCAGCTGCAAAAATGCAGAATCGTTGGTCGACTTGACAACGAATAAAACGTAACGCTTTAATAATGATATTTCATGCAGGATAAAAATCACTAAAGGGCGATTTTCGTGTTTCTTAGCTGGTTTGATCACGAAAATTAAGAAAGATTATTTTACAGAGACTTTGATGCAAACAGTTCGACTTGCCAATGCTTACAACAAAATTCGTACCAATGTAGCAATATATTTATTGTCTGGCAATGTTTTGTAACTACTCCAACCTATGTCATTTGCATAGGCACTTACAAAACGTCAGTGAACTGCGAAAATTTAATGGAACCTTGTGAGTGTTAACGACCTTGTTAAATAGCGCGCTACTAATTTTGTTCTCAATGCACGTGAAACATTGATTTCATTTTAGCACGCTAGAATGATTACTTGGAAAAATATACCATTACTCAAGGAACCAATTAAGTTTGTAGCATCCTTAAATTTTGGTCAGATTTATACAACTAGACGAATTCTACGCAAGTTTTATGATGTTAGATAACAGGGTATTAGAAAATTTTATTTGTTTCTGTAAGGTGTGTAAATTATAAAAGAATGAAAAAAAGGCTAGTGCAAAACATGATTGATTTTGTTGCGCGCAGTTGCATGCATTTGAATTTTAGGCGATATCAAGATAATTGTCTATTTCGATGGAATCACAGTCGCAGCTGGAAGGTGGAGAGGTTTTGGCACCACTCAAGTAGCCGTCATTTCTTTCTACACAATGAATTCTAACGCCTATGCACAGAGGTCACATGGAACTCCAGCAAAACCATTTGCCTACATATGACTTTCTTGTGGGTGTTCCTAATGCATGGTTGTGCAACTTATAGCACGACCATAGCGCTGTTTGGAAGCACGTGCCATCAAATTATTGACCCAGCTTAAATAAATTGAGACAGGTTGACAAAACATTGCCGAATTTTTAATTTGCAGTGCTACGCACTTAGTAAGAGGGGTAAGGCGAGTGCGGATTAACCCATGTTCCTAAAGTTTCCTAAAGCATGTACGTGTAGGATGCTTAAAAATCTGATAAAGGACCCATTTATTCCCAGCGAACTCCTCAAAACATGAAATATCTGAAAGCAAATTAGTGGCGGCTAAGTGCTGATGGCCATGCCTTTTTAAAGGTGTGTTTCTTTGGCAACATAGTGATGGTTGAACATATGAATTAAAACTTAAAGCGCCGCAGATCAACTTGTATTTTGCAAGAAAGTGCACCTCCACAGATGAGGTATTACAACAAACTGCATCCATTTAAAGAGCAGGCAACAAATGTGAGAAGCGCAATAATTCTCATCATTTTACCCGTTAGCAATCAGCCAAGTAGATTGTGTGGATTTATGTTGCCTTCAGTTAGGTTGTGGAATACTGATTGGCTAACTTGCTGATATTGCACTCCAAGCTAAGAGTGGCAAGGCTACCAGTGCCAAAGGACCAATTGCTACTCGCCTCATTGTTGCTTGCAGTGCAGTTGGAATTCTGCGGGCATATTTTCGTAATGCTGCGCAAGTGTTCATTCGATATGATAATGAATTCTCGCAGTTACTGACAATGCACAAAAGGCATAAGTGCATAAAACATGTAAAAACAACACTGCCAACAGCATATAAGTAGGTCCAAACTCTTGTTAAGAAGCTGACGAAGTCCAAATACTTCAGTTTATGTGGTCACTTAAAAGCGTCTTCAATCATGTAAACTTGCTTAATTCTAAAGTTCTGAAAGAATAGGAATGCGCTAAAATGATATAATATTCGAGTTGTTACTTGCACTGAGCACTTGCAGAGAGTAAAATCCTAGCATTATTGTTACCTGCTAGTCACTTCTACTTATAACTCACCGGTAAGTTAGGGTCACGTGCTGCGGCAAAACACAGGAATTCATTAAGGTCAAAGCAAGGCGCTAGTTAAGCCTATGCTATGTTCTTCATTGCTGGGGAAGTCTGCGTGCCCATAAAAAATTTTAGGTCCTCTCCACACTGTCAGTGATTTTAAGGCAATGATCAATACGGAAGACAAGTGAACCTATCTAATGAAATTGCAGGTGGTCTGCAAAGAAAACAGTTGATTTTACAATAGATGTGTCCACCGTTTAGCAAGGTATTTATTGCACACGAATGTAGGAACACGAAGTGAATTTGCATTTGTGGCCCGCTTTTATGGTACATGCAATTTTGCGCTGTATAACTGTGGTCATGCGCTGTCGCATCCAACAAGCTACTATTTGTGTGTGATAAGGAAGGAAGGCAGGTTTGTACCCATCAACTACATTCCACCATAATTCTACTTTAAACCTTTTAATATACAAGTGATTGCAGAGCAACTTGTATGAATGTCAGCCCCAATCTATAGGTCCGTATAATGCACCTGTTGCTATGTGCAAGAAAGCGTAATGAGTTGAGGAGACAACCGGGCCTTGTGCTGGTGCACATTTCCAACGCATGCGTGCTTTAATTTACAAAGTGACCTAAATGCAAACTGGGGAAATCGCAATGAGTCGAGGATCCTTGCTAAAATTGGGTAGAATCTGGATATCCGTTCAAAGGTTTTGTCTTTTTGTCTTAAAGGGGCTCAATAATGGACATGATGGGTGGCGCAACCGCAAATTGTTCGATCTATTAAAGTGGACTCTTGAGTAGCATTCTAATGATCCTACCTGCTTAAGAGGGCAAGCGTTCTACATCCGCAGCCCATTAGACAGGTGCTAGATTTCATCTATTGCAGCAGGCACGTGATGCTCCTCTGAATACTTGCGATGCAAATTTTAGAACCGAATGGCCGCTCAATTAAACACTGAACTCAACTTTGGATGTGCCCCTAATTTTAATTTTCGTTGGAACCTTGATTTTGAATTTACTCAATTTCTAGGTAAGTTAGATAAGTGTGCTCCAAAGCAAACAGCTAAAAGCATCTCCCGAAATACGTCCTAGTTATAGATAGTGGGCATGAATCTGCTTCATGCCTAGCACAAAATGTACTGGCGGAGCTGGCTATGTTGTAAACTGTGCTAGAGGAGACTCGGATGGTGGATTGTTCTAGATTAGCCCTTAATATGGTCAAAGGTGTCTGAGCATGGATGTCAACAGCAACAATTTGGTTAGGGGGTAGTAAGAGAGGAGCTAAAAGCTTACCACCACAAGCGCACATAGACCGAACAGCATTGAGTGCTTGAGTGAGAAATGATTCTGGAAAAGGATGCCAAAAGATCACTGGCAGGAATAATAGTGCATGTTTTGTAGTGAGTGAAATAATGCGTGGATTATAGGGTCTGCCCTCCCTTTTGTACACGTTAGGGGCTCGTTTCGCTTTTGCATGAACAAATTGCTTGGCAAGAAGTAGGTCGAGTTGTTGAGAAAGCGTTGAAAAAGCCAAGCAATTTGAACAATAATTCCAAGCAGACCAAGTGGTTTTAATGCTTTTGAATTACACAGTGCAGGCGCTATATTATCCCAGTTCTACGTGGATCCTTCTTAATGGTGTTGCAGAAAATTACCTTGAGTTATATTTAGGCCTGCTTTGAGGTGCAAAAGAGAGGAAAATTTAGGTTTGGCTCATATATAAGTCGATTTGAGTTAGGTTCACCACAGATTAAATAGTGTTAAAAAGCCATTTTCAGAGTTGTGGGCTCATTTATATTTGTTAACTATTTAATAATTACAGTTGGGTTTATTTTTCACGTACTTTATGAAGTGATTGCTAAAACTTTGGTTTGTGGTTAAGCGCCTCCTAAATTCTATCCAATTATGGTCTAGGATGCCAGAATTTGTATAAGATGCACCAGAATAAGTGTGCTTAGCCTATTTTAAAGCTCCACTGCTTCGTTGTTACCTTCCTGCTGCTTGCAGGCAAAAACTTTCTTGTGAGAGGCGTCGTCTCTCAGTTTGTGGCACCTGTGGATATACCGCACCGTTTCTAGCAAGAAAAATAGTTCAGCCTTTGCTTTTTAATACCCACCAATGCTTTGGCTAGCAGCTGGAGGTGAGGATGGTCTGTGCTAAAGGCACCCGATATTTGTTAGTGCCCTGTGGTGGCCGATTCTCCTAGGAGGTATGGCAGCACAGTCCATATTATCCGTTAGAATATTG
This sequence comes from Taenia asiatica, assembly GCA_001693035.2. Classification (NCBI taxonomy): domain Eukaryota; kingdom Metazoa; phylum Platyhelminthes; class Cestoda; order Cyclophyllidea; family Taeniidae; genus Taenia; species Taenia asiatica. The sequence continues at coordinate 101,049 of LWMJ02000187.1, read as the reverse complement.
GTTGTACAAGTACTTGGGTGGAAGTTGGGCACCGGCAATTAGTAGTAGTTGCTGAATTTAACCTACTGCACACCTCCTATTTCTGGAATTTTTGTCCAGAAAATTCTCTAGATTTTGATGTTTACTTCTACACATTTGTCCTCAAATGAATATTTTTGATAGCTATTTGGTTGGCTGGCCCCATATTGCTTCGTAGTTCGTTTGATTTAACAAAGCACCAACCCAATAATAAAAACAATTTCGTTTTTGAGTGTTGGTGGCATTTGTTAAGTTTGAGCAAGTTACCTGTGATTTTCAAACTCAGTCAAAAAAGTCAAGGTGGTATGGATGTATATTGATAAAATCTGGATCGAAACAGTCGATTTTGCTAATGCTAGCTAGTGACAATTTATTACTTAGTTTGACAGACTTATGTAAATGAAGTGTTTTTGTACAACAGTCCTTATTCTTGGAATTCAAAGCATGAGTTGGTCATAAGAGTCACGAGCCTTGTGTAAACTTAGGCTCAAATAGTACTTTAGAATGCTGCAATATCACGCGCTGCTCTCACGGCGGTGGAAAATGCCGAGGAAAGAATCGCTGCTGTGATAAGTGGACTTGTAGCCTTTCGATCGTTCGTCCTACACACATGCTTGTTGCCACGACAATGTGGTGCAAAGTCTTGTGGCAGAAGTGCCGTGTGAATTGCACGTTATCGGGCTGTGCAACAGGTTAGAGCACTCTAAACGCTGTGCTGTGCTGTGCTGTGCAAAGGAGACACTTTCCTTATCTTTTGAAACTAAAAATCAGTGGGCGAAAACGTTTTTCAGATGCGAAGAAACTAAGTCTTTGTAATACTTTGTTTGTTAGAGCTACCGGTTTAGGTCACTTGGGTGGCCATCTTGTTCTAGCCGGTTGGTCGGCCTCAGGGCCGTGCCAACAGCCCCCAAGCACTCTGTTCCCGGAATATATATATTCTGCCCTAGTACTGCGCCTTCTTTTACCTTGAAGGGAGCCTCGGGACGCTACAGTCTTCATGGGTAAAAATTTGCAATTGACTGACTGCTGTTGAGATGCTTCGATTCGCCAAAGACAAAATTATTTCTAACACCAAAAGCTTGAAAGCAATAGCAGGATAGCAAAACTCATAAGCCAATGCTTTCAACATTCTGAGCCTAAGGTTAGCGCGCGCCTGTTTAACCCCTACACTGAGGCAAGTCCTGATGCTAATTGTTTCTTCCAGCACCTGCATTATTTGCCAAGGCTAGACAGATAAAATATGGTAAGTGGATGTGAGAAAATTTGTAAATTGCTAATGCTTCGACGCGTTTAGGCGCAAAATTCCTCCCCTTTATACCTAAAGAACTCAAGTTCATTCAAATTTACCACTGATGGCGGCAACATGTGCTCCATCAGAGAGCGCGAGACTGTAACGCAAATGCGTTGAGAGGAGCAAATGAGTAAAGAAACAGAAAGTAAACATTTACTTTGTAAGAAAACCATTGCGATTTGCACAGCCGAGATCTATAGCCATGTAATTATGAAGAATACATTTGCATTAACAAGAAATAAGCAAGTACTATTTTAATTGAATCGTATTAAATGTCTAATGCGTAGGTGCGTTTTTTAGAAAATTTCAGTGGTATTGCAACAGCTCTTGTCAAATGCAAAGAAATTAAGGTACTTACCAATTAAATGAAAAACTTCTAACAAGTACACTCTTAAGCACTTTCAGGTGCAAGACAGTATGACTAAAGATCTTCTAATTTCTCTATGCAGAAAATGCGCATCTATGATAGCCATGTGGCGGCAAAATTTTGTAGCAAAATCTGGTGGTTCAAAACCAATAGCACGTGCAGTGTCCACTGTTCCGTTATCGAGTTTTGCTAAAGTTACCAAATGGATTAAAATGGTATGTAGCAGAGTCCTAAGCCATATTGAAAAGGCGTGCCACAGTGGCATACTATTTGTCAAGTGACGGTAAAGGAAAAGCGATCTTGTAGCCTATTTTTCGTGTACCACCCTCCTAGTGGTAGAAAAATTGGGTCAGCCCTGCCAATGGTTGATCCGCTTAGTCACATTGGTTAGGTAGCAAAATCAAAGCGGGTGCGCCATTTTCTTTAAAGCTTTCTTATTCGCTGGCACCAAGCGTCACTTCCAAGTCACGAAAACAAATGCAGGGTAGACAAAATCAGCACTTTACTAAGACTGTTTTGCCATTCCACTTGTGCTACAAGACGTGAACTCAGACCAATTTTACCTTTCTCCACTCATTTTGCAGCATTTAAATGATGCTCACAAGGCTGATTATGTGTCCTCGTTCACACGTCTGTTAGCTTTACATTAGTCGAGTATAGCATCGTCTGCTTGGACCTCCAATACAGAGATGGATGCAAGTTAAATCGTTCTAATTCTAGCTAAAACGATCATTTAAAATGAATTTATGAAAATAGTGTGCAAAAACGGCTTCTCTCCCTTTGGTAAAACAGTTATTATGAGTTAATTGAATGTTTACTACAACTGAGTTTCGGGTTTTCTACACCTAGACAATGCTATGATATCATTTTAGACGAAGCCGGGTATCAGTAGGATTACAGAACTTACCCCTAAATCAGTTTTGTTCGTTATGCAAATGCCTCACTTCTTTTACCGTTGCAAATACTTGCACGGCAATCCCAGGCTCAGAGTGGCTGCTCTACCTGCAAACTCCTCTTTCATACATCAACAAGTGGAATTGGATAGACAAAAAGTCATGATGCACTGCATTCACAAGCGCAAACACCGAGCTCCGAAAGTGCCCATGATACTATTAAGCATCATTTTAAGCAAGTGCAATTTGATCTTTATTTTCCGTCGATTGCAAGAATCCAAGGCACATTTGGGAGATTGAGCTGTCTTCTGATCACATCCGTCCCGGCTGATGCGATGCTGCCGACTGGACTAGAGAGAAGTTACTAGGTTGCAGGCGGTCCTCGCCTTCACTTCAAATCTTCTTAACAAACCACAGCAATTTACATCCAAATATATTAAACTCTGCCAGGCCAAGCTTGTCAAGTTTTGATTTGTTACGTCTCGCACCCCATAAATCACTTTGCTGACATGATGAAAATACAGCCGAATTTGAACCTCCTGACAGCCTCCATGAAAGAATCTGCAGTGAAGAAATAGCATCATGAGCTGCTAATGACTGTGTTCTTTATATTATCAAGCCTTTTAGGCTTATAAAGCGTGCTTTCACAGCAACGAGTATACTTCGTGCTCCAATGTCGAGCTTGTCGCCTGATCATCCACTGGACGTAATAATTGGGGAAGATGTAAGGTGGAAGGAGGAAAGGGGAACGAATTTCGGTGCGGATTATGCGCAGAAAATAGGTTTCGTATAGTGACCTCCTGATGCCTGCACCAGTGAATGAACGAATGTGGTGCGTCCGTGGGGATGGGGTGTGCATAACTAATCGCAAGGACATGTTTGAATGGTCTTGTCAAGATGCAATTTAGGGAAGGATACAAGCTCACACTTCTCGATTTGCAGCCGTGCTAGGTGAAGAACTTGAAGTTATCAGCTAATTTGCATGGGCACCTCATGATTGAGTCCGGATAAAAGCATACATTTTTCCTACATTTAGTGCTATCTTTCTAGCTTTGAGCTATAGATCTGTCAGCGGATATTTCCAAAGAAACACTGACTACACGTCAGTTAGCATTGCAGTCATAAAACGTAAAAGTGGACACTCAGCGATGCCAGAATATGTCCTAGAGGACGGTTGCGACTGTCTTAGCCGTCGTTTTTAGGAAGCGACCGCCTTGGATTTTGAGCGACTGAGCACCTTATGGAGTGTAGAAAAGCTGGAACATTTTAGATTAGCAGCTTATTTGGGGAAGCGACACATAGCTTTTCTGCCAACACTTGTGCTTTTCACGTTTCACATTTCCTCAAGGTTGAAGACAGGCCTATTGTTTGGTAATGCAATTTAAAGAACATAGCACGCGCCTGATAATCGGCTTGTCAATTATCTATTCTGCGTGTGATCCTTGCCACGTATTGCCCAGCAATAAATTTATTACGAACAAACCATGTTATGATAATTCGCCAAACAAAAGTAGGTGAATGCCTATGAGTTCAAATAGAGAAAATATAGCAGGTAATTTTGTACCGCATAATGCATGAACGTCAACTGCCAGCTGGACACCTCTCTTTTTAAGGACGCTGCTGCAGAATGCAGGCAAAGTTGCCTTGTGTATTTAAGTTAAAGTTATTGGTGCTTCCTCTTGTGCTCACCAATGTGACCAATGAAGAGATTAGTTTAATTATGACTGCAAAGCAATTGTAGTGAGACCCACAAGGCTTGCCACTATCATCACTTATAAGTAACGTTCAAAAAAGTAAGGCTAATCATCACCGAGCGTTGGGATAACAGTTTTATTTTGAACTGTCCTTCAGCTGGTAACTGATGTAAAGTCGACCATTTATTCGACTATTGCTGAGTTGTGATTACTTTGTTTCACATTAACTTTATTTTGGCCTCACATTTTATCTTGGGTCAAAGCAAAGTTTTGGCCTGTTGCAATTTGTAAAAGAGCTTTTATTTAACAATGTAAGTCTTGTTTGTTGTCTAACTACATTAAAGTTTGCACAAAAGCTTTACTTGGCTCAAATGTCAGCATATCTCCAATTAACGCTGTGGTTATTTGTAGGACGGACAAGCCCTATCAAGTAGCAGAGGTTTGAACCACCGACAACCGAATGCAACATATGTTGGCAACTATTTATACAACCTTGCTGAAAGAGAGATGTCCTAGGACTAACCCAAAGACAAAAGAATGCACAACGCTCAGTTGGAATACCTATCATGCATGCGCTTGGAAGCAACGGTGTGGACAAAAGTAGCCACTACGTCATCAGCGATCCACTAGATCGGAAGTTTGTATCCGATGAGAAGAAATCTAGCACCCACGGGACTAGTTTCATGGTGTAAGGGAATTCACGGCATTTAATTATAGTGAGATAACTGTCCCGATGCTAGTTGTTTAATTGTTGGTCTGTATCTCAGTGGTCAGATATGGACAGGTGTGCAGGGAAATAGGGACAAGAAATGAGAGTCTATTGGTGATCAAACCAATCTCTCTCCACGCCACTCTCCTAACAAGCGACATAAAGAAGGTTGTTCCCTTGAGCTCTAGTGCTGTGGTATCTCTCTTCACTCAGATAGGATCAATTGCCTCACCCCAACTACCAGTTGAAGTTTAAAAATGTTTTATTAAAGCTGATTCAATTAACGAGGTTGACCTACCAGAAACAAAGAAGTAAGGGGATGAGTAAATCATTGGTTTTGCTCGGCAAAACACTTAATTAAGCGGCCAGCCAAATTACAAAACCAGCTATTGCCCTATCCTCTGCAGTCCATTTTCGCCCCGTCTTCCAATCCTACAACTTACACTCTGCTGGCAATACCATCATCTTCCAGAGATATCGCCAACCAAGTCGGCAAGTACCTCCGTTTCTCTCATTGCAGTTTCCAGCCACCATTCCTCTTTCACTTACACTTGATTATTTGCATTTATAACCAGAACCGACCAGCCCAGGTCGACGACAATGCGATTAGATTGGTAGATATTAATGACTGGGAAAATGACTTGTCCGACCATCTGGCTAAGACGAGCCAGCGGTCGATTTGGATAAGCAGATGTGCTGGTGGATCTAGCCACCCTCTCAGATGGGATTCGATGCTATCACTTCGTCACCTCCAACGGCGGCTATGCCACTGATGGAGAACGAAATGTCGGTCACTCAAGGGATGCAAGATGTTACAGAATTAATAGTTTTACTACTAGACTATCCCTTTGAGCTAATATATAAGATTAACGGTTGTCTACCTCTTTGCAGCGATTAGAAAGTGCACAGGTAAGGATTAGACAGATTGATCTCGCACTAGTCTATATGCATGACTTATTAGACAACCCACATGGGCTAACATTCCGACAGGCAAAAAGACTAAAGACAGGGTGGCGAAGGTAGCGCGGGGACTACCTTTAACCCTTAAGAGAAGAATCGTGAAGTGGTTGATTTTCAAAACAGTTTTTGGTTTATCTCAATGATCTGTCTGCTGAAGGCAGGGATGATCATGTCTTAGCTCTGTGCGCAGCGCACTTTAAATTAAATGACGCCAAAGCCTATGCGAGCATAAGCGCAACAAAATGTGGCAGTGACCACTGTGGCTCTCCACCCCTTACTTTTCATCCCCTATACTTCTTGCCCTTTTCCAAACCAACCAATTATTTGTTACTGGAGAGATCCAATCACTGCCACTGTCGTTCCTGGTGCAAGGCCACAATTTGTTCAAGCATGAGAGCAAACGTATTCTTTAGAAACGGGACTTTGTTCGATCCGTAGCAAGTGGTGGAAGCATGTTTGCCATGCACCCCTCCTACTGTTTCTAGTTGTCCAACCAGCTCATGCTCAGAGAATAGCATTAGGGAATAGGAAAATAATCATAAATACTCGACAAGGCGTGGTGTTCGCCCTACAGCACATTTGTACAAGTGATTCTTTTTATTCTTCACTGACTCTTTTCTAATCACTGTGACGCACGGAATTAATTTGGTGTTGGGAAGCACAGCATCGGATGAAGCCCACACCAAACAGTACCAGAAGTCAACACACGAGCACGACCTGATTAGTCATGCTGTTCGATCGCAAATGTTAAAAGCTGCTTCTGTGCCAGTTTGGGAACAAAAAAACAAATATTGCATGACCACTGCACGTTTTCCAATTGTTGACGCAATGTACAAGTAATGTGGTCAAATTCGTAAACTCGTCGTTAGTGTCATCCACTTCCTCTCCAAATGTTGTCGTAATTTTGCAGCGTCCAGTACAGGAACCCAAAGTGCATGCAAATCAGATTAATGTCAACGACGATGAAAGGATTGAAGTATGAGTAGTGTTTGAAGAACATATGCTAGTGCCAAAGAAGGAGCGCTTCACTTTCTGCTCTGCTATCACATTACGAGGGAAAGATGGACCATAAATGTTAAAAGCTGCTTCTGTGCCAGTTTGGGAACAAAAAAACAAATATTGCATGACCACTGCACGTTTTCCAATTGTTGACGCAATGTACAAGTAATGTGGTCAAATTCGTAAACTCGTCGTTAGTGTCATCCACTTCCTCTCCAAATGTTGTCGTAATTTTGCAGCGTCCAGTACAGGAACCCAAAGTGCATGCAAATCAGATTAATGTCAACGACGATGAAAGGATTGAAGTATGAGTAGTGTTTGAAGAACATATGCTAGTGCCAAAGAAGGAGCGCTTCACTTTCTGCTCTGCTATCACATTACGAGGGAAAGATGGACCATCACTTTTCACGCATTGAAGCAAGTTATGTCTTCGTGGCTAGCCTACGGTGCTCCCTTTGCTTTATTGGTTCTTCACATTAGCATCTACAGCTAGGCATGGTTTTGCTGTAGAATTAAAGCCTCCGAATCAAGACCTCACGATGGATTACACCTTACGAAACAAAGGGAGGAATGGGAAAGCCCTTTACCATTTCAACATGGCGCCTCCTAATCTTGACCAACCCTTGTCCCTACACTATTGATCAGCGCATCATAGAAGCTCGAAACAGTAAGCCAGCTGGATCTAATAGCAGGCATCGACTCTTGGTTTATTGCCTGTTTACATTCCAGTCATAGGCAGAGGTAGGGTGCATTTACACTGGCACTTGATCAGCATTTATGCTGCTTTTGAGTCAATCAGAAATAGATCCGTCTATTTGCATGCATCATAAAGTATTCTTGCATTATTTTCAAAACACTTTACCTTTCTCATAGGCAAGCATTCCAAAGCAGTTGTCTCCAAATCATGCATCGTCAATTCTACTCCTCGCCAGCCCTACTGACGAATTCAAGCCATGTTTTACCATCCTATTTGACCCGTTTCTACCATTCCGTTGCCGCCATCTGCCGCGGTAGTAATTGCTTCTACGATGGCAGTCTCCAACCCATTGCCATTACCACAGCGTCAATGCGGGCACAATAGTCAGATTTACTCATCAGATTTTTCCGGCAAACCACTGAATTTGATATCGCATTCTTTGGGCGGTCGTATCGGAGAGTGTCCACAGCTTTGCAAATCGCCAGCCAGCTTTGACACCACGACCGCAACATCCACTGCTTTGTGGCTGTGGTAATGACAATGTGTTGTAGCAAGTTGTCCCAAACTGCAGAACAATGCTAAAAGAAATTAAAGCTGCGGCATTTAACGGTGATGGAAAAGTAAAGGCAAGTTAAAAAGGTGGGTGCATAAAGGAGTATAGATTTGTCTGTACGGATGGTAAGGATGGAATTGGCGATGCTTGGTTCGTACAAGTAGGCAAGGATTTGTTCGAAATCGCCATAAACCCCGAGAGTACAAGCAGGTTTTTAGTGTCTAACGGTACAAAAAATGGTAAGCTTGGCCTCCGAATTAAGTTAACACCTTAACCCCATCATATATGCATGCCACATAGTGCTATTTCCTGTCCTTTGATAATTCGTACTGCCACTTTATTAAAGGCTTTTGCATCTGTGCAAGAAAATTAGGAGTGTTTGGACATTGTTTCCATCCTCCACACATTCTTCTTTAGCATGCACTCGCTACTGCCATGTTGAAGGTCAAATCATCAAGCATCTGTGGGGCAACCTCTTCAATGCTAAAGCGCCTTCTAGTTCTGCGTAGAAATCACTAGAATCAGCTGAGGCTAATTAATGAAAGACAGGACGAATGTCTCGGGAGTAATTAGCGATTTAATGCAGCGCACACATCATATTCTGTGATGGTTTTCTTTGGTAGTAACTGCTAGATGAGTAACTCTCGAGCACTTATTGCAAGAGACACTATTAGTAGCGTATCATCGAACAAGTAGAAGAAAATAAAGCAAACGATTTCCATGATCCGTACAGAAGAAGTAGAATCAAAGAATTGCCTACCATTTGGAAGACATAAAGAAGAAGCAGGTGAAGTGAGGTAACCTTTATTCGCATGACCTCAATTCTAAAAGTTTTGGCCAAAAGTTGGACCACTGCTCCTCTGCACTTTAATCACACGTTAGGTTAAAAGGCAGACCCAGGCGGATCTCTTGCTCGCTCACTAAGACCGCCGTAAGTTCCTCAACAAAATGGATGTGTAAATATGTGCACTATGCTCCGAGATATTCAGAAGCATCACCTCTTGCCTTGTACACATGGATCGCAATCATCATGGTAGGTAGATCTCATTTCTGTTTGCACATATGCTTCTGCGTGCATAAATGCATGCACAACAAAAGCCAGTATCCGTGGATGGATGTGCATGTTTATGCATGGATGTTTGACGTTAGCTTACGAAGATTTGAAACTTGTGCAGTAAAAGAGAATTAGCCTCAAGTTAGTTAATAAAGAGTTAATTAGCAGGTGAACGAGTCAGACGGATCGCAGCACGGTCCAATTTTCTTTTTTTATGTACTTTCATTGTGTTCAGCAAGCATGAGGCTGCCTCGTCCGACTTGTCCGGGGGTTTATAACACCCTCGGTATGCTCCTATGGCATCAAAAAGGTTAGAGAAACTGCAGTGCTGCTATAGTTGTCCTGTTTTATAAACTCATGCATGCCAAAATTACCATAATGGCTATTTAATTTGCATAAAACAATCGCGAATCACAATTCATGCAGTTTGTGTTCCGTTTCATTCGCGAACTTCGACTCACTCCTCAGTCACTTCATCCGTGAACATGTTTGTGAGTTTGCGTCTTATAACCTCTGATTAAATTTGCTATGTGCTCTGATTTCCAGCAATGCACTTGGCACCGCAAAGCGAATCTTCCTCAATTAATGCTTTACTATACCTCTTTGCAGCCCCGAAAGCGGAGAATGTAGAAGCACTTCCGTGTTGCCTAGAATGCTACAGATTTTATCAGACGTGGGAGGCAGTGAAAAATCACATGCAGTTGCATCATTTCTGTAGGCTTTCTCTTCTCTAACAAGCATAGATCACGATCATCATTTCTGTTAACGCCTTGATCTCTTCTGCTTTGCAGACATTTGGCAGGAATTATTTGGATAGAATGTAAGTAGAAGCTAGTTCAACAAAAATTTGAAAGAATTTGGGGACCTTTGTGTCAGCTTATCTACCCCTAGCTGCAAATGATGGCTCGGTAATGCCTAGCTCCTTTTATTAACACAGTGTGATTGTGCAGGGAAACGGAGTTCATGTACTGCCTCACATGAAGTGGATCTGGCTGTGCGAGGCCAATTGACTGCTGCCTGGTTGTCATTGATAAAGTAAGCATCGCATTTCGTCGGAATGTATCGGCAGTTTGGATAGATCAGACGTTGATACAGCGCCACCACACGGTCGGCATTTAAGCGTGTATTCCTAAGTCACCAGGTTTTCGAATATAATTAAGCATCCAAACAGAAATGTGATAATTATTCACCCAGCTACCTGCGTTTTAGAGCTCTCCAATCGGCTGCCTCAACCCTATTCTTACGAGCTCATATTCAGCTACGCTCTTTACACTTCGGCATACGCCCAATATAAGATGAGAAACCAGCACTTTCTACTGTTATTTATATTCTGATCGGTGTCAAATGCGAAGGCATTCTTCCATGAAATGTTAGAATAGTAGTCCCAGTATGAAAAAATGTGTGACGTGTCAGAATCAGTGTGACGTGGAATCTTAACCAGAGGTATGGTTCATGGTGTAATGCCTAGCTCCTTTTATTAACACAGTGTGATTGTACAGGGAAACGGAGTCCATGTACTGCCTCACATGAAGTGAATCTGGCTGTGCGAGGCCAATCGACTGCTGCTTGTTTATCATTGATAAAGTAAGCATTGCATATTGTCAGAATGTATCGGCAGTTTGGACAGATCAGACGGTGATACAGTGCCACCACACGGTCGGCATTTGAGCGTGTATTCCTAAGTCACCAGGTTTTCGAATATAATTAAGCATCCAAACAGAAATGTGACAATTATTTACCCAGCTATCTGCGTTTTAGAGCTCTCCAATCGGCTGCCTCAACCCTATTCTTACGAGCTCATATTCAGCTACGCTCTTTACACTTCGGCATACGCCCAATATAAGATGAGAAACCAGCACTTTCTACTGTTATTTATATTCTGATCGGTGTCAAATGCGAAGGCATTCTTCCATGAAATGTTAGAATAGTAGTCTTAGTATGAAAAAATGCGTGACGTGTCAGAATCAGTGTGACGTGGAATCCTAACCAGAGGTATGGTTCATGGCATGTTGGCTAAAAGAAGATAATACACTGAAGGCATTGCCACGTTTTGAGGTCGCGCTACGGTTGAACCGGAGGCAGCTAGAATCCGATGACGGTCCAACTCGCTGCAAGCCATACGGCTAAAAGGTTGAGTAATTACGTTGAAGCGTGGCTGTGACTTCAGCATCCGACTGCTTATTGCATTCGATATCGTTTTTGAGACGGCAGACCTATGCACAAATCTGAAGATTATAATCACGGTGCTCAACGCAGGAGGGTTGGCATTCTTGACTTGTAAAGCACTCCTAGAGACGTATTTGTGAATACATAGGTAAGAATATCAAATCGAAATCGTATGCAAATGCATCTCTTAGTACCTTGCAGTTGTATGCCGGACCTTCAAAGTTCCGTCAGATAGAAGTTAGGCACTTGGCAAACACTATTCACTATCGGTACGAGAGCATTCTAAATGGAGGGCGGGAAAGGTCAAGTAATATGAGGTTATTCCCAATAAAGCTATTCTAGGAAGTTGTTTGGAGGTGACACGTAGAGGACCGGAAATATGAAGAACCACAAAGCTTAAGTAGTGCTAAACACTAAAATTGAAGGGACTGAGTGTGATTTGTGGACGGCTGCGTTCGCAAACCTTTTCTTCGTTATGATAAATAATTGTTCCTCTGCCACGTAATTAGTGTCCAGTTGATGTTTTCCACCAAAGAGCACAGCCCAGCAATATATGAATTACTATATCACTGCTTTATAACAATACAAAATTTATTATGCTTTTCATGCCTGTGTGTTGTGGGAGGCAAATTAAAATAGCAAGATATGCAACTGTGCTGCAATTATATGTGATTTTTAACGAATAGCAACCAATTGCGTTCGCAAACCTTTTCTTCGTTATGATAAATAATTGTTCCTCTGCCACGTAATTAGTGTCCAGTTGATGTTTTCCACCAAAGAGCACAGCCCAGCAATATATGAATTACTATATCACTGCTTTATAACAATACAAAATTTATTATGCTTTTCATGCCTGTGTGTTGTGGGAGGCAAATTAAAATAGCAAGATATGCAACTGTGCTGCAATTATATGTGATTTTTAACGAATAGCAACCAATGCATTGATAAACAATTGATTTCCCTCATTTGTTTAATTTCAATTTTGTCAAAGGCCGTATTTGTGTCACGGCTACGGCATACCTACGGGTTCGGCCGAGGATAAGAGTTAGTTCATGCAGAGAGAAAGAAAAAGAAACCCAAATATGTCGCGGGTAAGGAGCCACATTCTACAAACCAAAGTATAATTCGCAAGACTGTGCATTAATGGCTATGTCTTCACAGGATTAGTTGTCAGCCTTGTACCCGTTCTTAGAAATCGAAATTATTTAGTCATTAGAGACTTGCATAATTCCAATTTGACTTTGAATTTGCAAAATTTATGACCGCTTGCTCAACACTGTTTCATGATTGGCTTGTATCAGTCTCCTTGAGTTGTTGAGAGCCAGGAAAAGCGGCTGATCAGCTAAATAGCATGGAAGGCGAAGAGAGAGCATTGATAAGTCGGAAAGGAAGAGCAGACACACCCGCAATAAGAAACTGAATTGTGGACGCATCGCCACATGTTGAAGCTGATGCGCCAGCATAAAGAGACGGTTACACGCTCCGGCTTGAGTGTAGTTTCCAACTCGGGATGCCTGATGGCGATGCATTAGTTGACACTCGGGACTTTTGTTAACAGAACTCATTTTCCGCGGCGGTAGCAATTCGACTAAAGGAAATCACGTATGGAAAAGGAGATTCGGTTGTCCAACACTCACTATGCTGCGCATTCATTTGTATCCGATAGATGGAAACAACTCAGTCAGCTCCATGGACATTCCTAGGTGTAGCCTTTGACACCGAGATGGATGGTGGCTGTGCCTCTATTTGTACATTAGGCAGCAATCACTCCCGCAATATCAAATCATTCTTGCTGCCAATCATTTGAGCTCAAATGCAATGAAAAACAGTTTAGCGTGTGGTACCTACAGATGCCTATGTGAGAATAGATAACCGAAATGGGCTCAAATTGCCTTATAAGCGATAAGCGTCTTTCCTTGACTCCCACGGATGGAGCCTTTATGAGGCATCGCAAAATGAATAAAAGGCTGAAGCACTTCCTACCATAGGGAAAGCAATGCAGTGATAGCTCAGTGAAATCAGGGCAAGAGTGCTAGCAACAGAGGTCATTGTTCGCCATTTACTTCGGAACGTCATTCCACAAGGCACTTCAGGTGAAAACGTCAACAGACAAGCAGGGACTGTACGCGCAGCTTTAACTGCTGAGAAAGCGAATGCATAGGAAAGCCGTTAGACTGCATGATGTCGTGTCATCTGCCCTATTTGGCATACTCGGTGCCGCGCATGAGAAACTTGTCTGTATTCGTGACTAATTTTGCTGTGTGAGATGCTGCAACAATTGGATGAGTTTAGTCCAATGGGAAGGTATCAAGGAGCAATTAAGGCAAACCCATTATATCAGACGTATGAGTCGTCATCATAATTTAAGGTGAAACATGTTTCGTGTTTTAGAGGTGCAGCCACTCCGACGTTGTGAGGATTGCGAGTGGTCACCAAGCCCTCGGGAACATCGTGGGTGTTTACTTTTAGCACTATTTACCTTGTGATGACTGAAGCAGGCGATTGAAAATGGGAACGTCTGACAAGATGCCCAAACGGCTAGGGACTATGTTGTTTGTACAACTTCTAGTTTCGGTAATGGGCACTTAGTCCACTATTTTTGCCTTCACTGGGTAGGCTGGCTTCCAAGCCATAGCAGTGATCCAATTTTCTCTCCCTGGCAAATACAGATGCATGTAATCTGTTTGCGTGTTATGCCTTCCTTCAGCCCCGGGGAAGTTGCAGTGCTCTGCCCAATGCTGCAATGATGCAGCACGCTGATTGAAGGGCTGCTAAAATGTATGATCTCTTGTTTCAGCCTTGGTGAAGCAGATCAGGCGTCGATGCGTTAATGCACGCGCCTATACATGATGATGTGTATGCGTGCAAATTGTGAGTTAGTTTCGGTAATGGGCACTTAGTCCACTATTTTTGCCTTCACTGGGTAGGCTGGCTTCCAAGCCATAGCAGTGATCCAATTTTCTCTCCCTGGCAAATACAGATGCATGTAATCTGTTTGCGTGTTATGCCTTCCTTCAGCCCCGGGGAAGTTGCAGTGCTCTGCCCAATGCTGCAATGATGCAGCACGCTGATTGAAGGGCTGCTAAAATGTATGATTTCTTGTTTCAGCCTTGGTGAAGCAGATCAGGCGTCGATGCGTTAATGCACGCGCCTATACATGATGATGTGTATGCGTGCAAATTGTGAGTTGTCAAGGCTAGATATTGTCAACTATATGGTGCATGGACGCATTCAACTGCTGAGGAGGTCACTTTAATATATACGGCAAAAATAAAAGCCAACTGCGCCACAATTTTTGAGCCTGATTTCGGAAGATATTATTCCCACTTATACTGCTTCTCAATAAATTCTGCTTTATACTTGTCAACTATGCAAGCCAGCCTAATATTGCTTCCAAAGCTCCTCGTGCTTGCGCAGGATTAACCGACTCATCGGCCCGTTGCCTACTGCAATAGGTATTAATTCGCCAATATTATTATCGAATAAGGGCATCGACAGCTAGCATTAAAATATGCTTCAACTATCGACAGTGGGGATTAAACTCGGAACACCCACCCACCGAATCCGGTGATTTGATTTTTATAATGGAAGACACCACTCAGTGGGGTCAACTGGAAAGGACCCTAACTTGCATTAAGGCAGCCCTTACCTTGCGGCAAGACAGAGATGGCAGGGCGGAATGGGAGCCGGTGTCAGCGCATCACTTCAACAGGGCAGTAATATAACAGTGCCGCCGTGGCGTATGTGTGAAAAAAGGAGGTGACTAAACGAATGGAATGCATGAATAATAAGTCGAATGAATGCTGCATACAGCACCAAGTGATGGGAACCAAAATCTCATTTCTGCTCTTGCTATTGATAACGGTTTCGGGCACGGTCTGCTTGTGGCCCTGACGTCACGATGTCAGTTGTGAAAGTTATAAGACCTCGGGTGATCTATCAGATTACGAACCACAACTCCGCGCGCCTCAACACCCATCTAAGCAGAAAAGGGGAAAGTTGTCGACTTACCACACCACTGTGGTAAAATAATGCAACCATATGCGACAACCCAGCACGATTCGTTGAGCAGAGAACAACATTGCAAACTAATGAGTCAATGTCACGTTGTGAACGAGTTGTTGCGCATTGCAAGGGCTACGCATATGGAAACTAGAGACTTTCAGTGTTAATGTGAAACTACTTAACGAAGTGCAGCCATGTTCATGAAATAAAGCGATTTGATTGCCATTTGTTGATCAGCAACACTACTTGGCGCTTTTTTTATTCTTCTCTTTCTTGGCATTGCTTGTCCTCCATCTACTCAAATACGAATTCGGTGGGAGGATATACCCTGCAATTTCCAAGCAGTCAGCTTTTTTACCAAACCTTAGCTCTTCCAAGCCATGCATCCCTTATGCTTTGAAGGCCTATGGTGATTTAGGGTAATGCTCTAAACAAATTAAATTCAAAATAGCCTTTGCAGACCTCGCGGAAATGAGTGATGTGCATGCTGATGAAGGAAAAGAGGAGTACAGATGGAAAAAGATGCGTTGATGAAGGATTAAGGGAAAGGAAGCAATACAGATGGCTGATATAGGTGGCAATATCCACTGACGGTGGAATGTAGCAGAAGGAGAACCCGATTACAGTAGGCGTTTGTTATCGAGGCTGACGGAGACCAAACTCGAGGATATAACGAAGGTCATCTGCCCATTGGGACGCACAAATTGAATCTAAGCAGCGGGTTCGTTTTGGTCATCTCCACCGTGCGTTACCTCCCTCTGGCGCTCAACATTTTCGTGTTGCTGGCTTTCGGAGCCGAATATGACCTCGCGGAAATGAGTGATGTGCATGCTGATGAAGGAAAAGAGGAGTACAGATGGAAAAAGATGCGTTGATGAAGGATTAAGGGAAAGGAAGCAATACAGATGGCTGATATAGGTGGCAATATCCACTGACGGTGGAATGTAGCAGAAGGAGAACCCGATTACAGTAGGCGTTTGTTATCGAGGCTGACGGAGACCAAACTCGAGGATATAACGAAGGTCATCTGCCCATTGGGACGCACAAATTGAATCTAAGCAGCGGGTTCGTTTTGGTCATCTCCACCGTGCGTTACCTCCCTCTGGCGCTCAACATTTTCGTGTTGCTGGCTTTCGGAGCCGAATATCGGCTCTATTGAATGCTAATCAGTAGCACTTGTGCAGTGAAACCAGCATACGAGATGGCATTCCAGCGTTACACTGTAGCCATGGTTAGGCATGGGCACCACCATAACACTGGGATGTAGTTCTTGAATGCTGAGAATAAAGTATTAAAGAAGGGTGAGTTCGCCAGTTTCCGAAACCTTGGCAATGAATTAAGATGACTAGACATTTGAGCGAAGTCAAGATATCATGTGCTTTATCTCATAACTGCTCTGCCTACATTTTGTCTCATTGGGTAATGGTGGTCAACGTAAATTGCTCTAAATGATTTGATGGCAAATAATCAAATCGAATTAAAGGCGGATACGGCTTTCCTGACTTACTGCAGGAGCAAAAATAAAGTAAGTTTTTGTGCCCCGGTGATGGAATGTGGAACGAGAGAGTGTTTTGCCTCGAGGGAACAAGGTAATTGCGAAAGAGAATGGGCCAACATCGGCCTAGAATTAACTAGTTATATTTTGTGCATTCACTTTACTGCATAGGGACAGTTAAATCGGCATGATGATCGTTGCTGTCTCCTGAAGAGAATTTCGCCTTCGACCGGTCTCAATGTAAATGGATTGAAAAAGGCACTCGTGCAAAGGTAATTCATTCCTAGAAATATCTTTACTTTCGTAGATTCTTCTGCATCAGTGCCAAAAACTAGGCTGTGGCACTTGTTTTATTTCCCCGCTTATTAATGTATAAAGTTGAGCGATTTCATCGCGAGTAATTTAAATATTTCGTCTTGAACTTATCACTTGCCTCCACTTCGTGTTGGAAGTTGCACCACTCAGTCAATCAAGGATGACGACTACAACTAGCCGGTGCTGTAATTACCTTATCTTGCCAAAAACTAGGCTGTGGCACTTGTTTTATTTCCCCGCTTATTAATGTATAAAGTTGAGCGATTTCATCGCGAGTAATTTAAATATTTCGTCTTGAACTTATCACTTGCCTCCACTTCGTGTTGGAAGTTGCACCACTCAGTCAATCAAGGATGACGACTACAACTAGCCGGTGCTGTAATTACCTTATCATGAAGACGATCAACCGATCGTTTGGACACAGGACCCAGAGCAAAATATCTCATGCATAGATGGATGAGTGATGAGAAGAACAGCAAAACAAGGCACTTTATTTGCAGAAACAGTTTGTAATTCTAGATTCAATCTATTTCCTCAACATATTTCTACCCCCATTCATTTCCATCTATCAAATTTTCATCCACTTTCCTGCATGCCAGCTTCCGAAAATAGAGCAGTGGATAAAAGTGATAAGAAGTAATCGCAATGGTTATGTGTTTTACAATATTCAAGCAGATTCTGTGTGAAATGGCAAAACGTAACTGGCATGACGAGCCATGAAATATTGTGGTATTTGCACCAAATATTTTCTTACACTTTCTTCTCCAAAACAAAAACTAGTTAGCTGCAGTAAGTGCACTGCTGTCTTGCAGAAACAGTGCAGTTGCAGATCTCTTAAAGGTCTTTGACAATCACATCGACAGTGCATCGGGAACATTGGAGGCTAGTTGTAAGAGACTTGAGCACAATTTTGGTGGGGCCGTAGAGCTAAACCCTGCCTTTGAAAAAGAGATCTTACAAAAGGACGAGCATTGTTGCGCCGATGCTACAACTTAGAGCCCATCTCCTGCACCAGCGTTCGGCATCACTATCACCATCAAAGTTCAGTCAGCTTGGATGTTGGTCACAGTGTCATAACATAATGTAGTTGGCTATCCATCCTCTTCCCCTAGTGCGAATCGACTTTCACAGCCAGTCTGCAGCCTAAAATGCATGCAAGGAACACGTTGGTTGCATTGCATGGTGCGGTGAAACATAAATATAAATGGAAGGTACGAGCATACCATCTAAAACAGCTCAATTTAAAACGAAAGGGGAGGAAGCAGTAAATCAAAACAAACATCGAGCAAACCTAACTCATCTCTACATGACTTAAGGGGTTCAACAAAACGGGATAGAAGATAACGAGTAGCCGAGTTCCAAAACTTATCAAATCGGTCGCAGTTGCTGTTCCGAATTGCACTTTGTCTATGTCAGGGTCGCCTTGCACGACAATTCTGGTCAGAACGATCTCAACACAGATGTAAAGAATTCAATGGTACTGGTGTACTAGCAAACAGTACTTTGGCAAAAAGGGTTTCCTACATATTGACAAACCATAAACAGCCAACATCTCAATGAAGGGCATCGAGAAACACTTGCAGGAGCAAATAGGCCGCAGTCCTTATTCTGATTTAAATCCACTTATAACAGATGATTTGGAGAGCAGTGCTTTAGCCGTGCCGTCAAATCGCACATTACCTTATGTAGTATACCTTGCATTTTTTGTCAACACCGGATTACGTTTTGAAATTGGAAATCAAACAATCCCCGTTTGCTGATCTAAAGTCTTGGTTAATGTCTCGAATTAACTTGAAATTTTGACACCAGATAGAATCGTGAACCTGCACGGGGACTATGGCTACGCATCGAGCCTTAAAAGAAGTGAGACAATGGAATTTTGGTAACGAGGGCATCTCAAGGGACCTGGATGGGGTTGGGAGAACCCCACAATGCTTTTCGTCAGCATATGCAACCGAGTTAGTGCGTGTGAAATGGCTACCGTAAAGAGACTCTATCTAACCAACTTAGACTGGCAGACTCTGTTATGGTCAATCTCCAGGCATGACACTATTTCTGCGTCAAAACTTCGATCCTAGTGACATTAATGTAAGTTTGTTTGACAACTTTAAGAAATCGCATGCTTCGCAGACTTTTTGTGCACTTGCAGTTACCATTTACCAACATTGTTGCATCATTAGTTTTCTGAAAAGTGCACAGTTATGAGCAGAGGTAGCATTCATTTATAATGCCTATCGTCGATTGATATAAGGGAATTTTTATTAGTTTACTGGACAGTATCGAAGCTTACATTCATTATACTGCCAGACCTCTTGCTAGGCACTTACGCAAAACTGAGAGGCCTGAGCCCTTACGCCGCACTAAGCTCAGCCACATAATGACCTCGAGTGTAAGCGTGGGAATTGGGCCAGTGGGAATTCAAAACACGGTGAATGAGGGGGTAGAGAGGAAAGTTGAAGTGCGCTATTTACCAACATTGTTGCATCATTAGTTTTCTGAAAAGAGCACAGTTATGAGCAGAGGTAGCATTCATTTATAATGCCTATCGTCGATTGAGATAAGGGAATTTTAACAAGTTTACTGGACAGTATCGAAGCTTACATTCATTATACTGCCAGACCTCTTGCAAGGCACTTACGCAAAACTGAGAGGCCTGAGCCCTTACGCCGCACTAAGCTCAGCCACATAATGACCTCGAGTGTAAGCGTGGGAATTGGGCCAGTGGGAATTCAAAACACGGTGAATGAGGGGGTAGAGAGGAAAGTTGAAGTGCGCCAGTAGCGCTGTCACAACGGCCAGTCAGGAAGATAGAAATGGAATTGGATCACAAATTCCGTTTCTTTTTTGTATACAGCATTCACCTTCGGTGAAGCTTCTCTTAGTTTTGAGTAATGTTGTGATCTCACCTAGTGTCTTCGTCAGCAGCACTGTTCGATGGATCGGCAGTGATGTGCGAATATTGCATCAGTGCCACTGAAGCAACTCGCATAAGTTTCCTTTCTAGTAGACCGCTGTCTCCTTGCACTCAAAATGAATCACCAGGCTTTATCGCCATTCCTCTTTTTGGCACTCCTGTCTGATTTTCTCCACTTCGGTTTACACGAAGAAACAAAGGCGGTTGGGTTTATTTTAGCGAGGATAGGCTTCTGTGTGGTCCCTCCTTAGATCTGATAATTGAAGGAAGCAAGGTGGTGGCTTCCAATAGCTTAAAACGAGCATCTCATAGATAACGCTACCACTTCACATTTGCACAAGAATGTTAATACCCTTCTTGCAAACGAACCGCTTTTCTTCCAAAGTAAGTTCTTGATCCACAAGTGGCGCGCGGTAGAAATCCAAACCTAAGCGTGTCAAGTTAACTGGGATTTGTGTGATTTTTGGAGGAGAGCACGAGTAGCTATGATCCCAGGTTCCCTTCCTACTATTAACGGTGGCTTAATGGTTCCTTCGCCACCATTATATGCCTTCTAAGATCTGTCAATTAGAGGTGATAGGACAGAGCCCTTAATGGGAACGGATTTTAACGCAAGCAGCACAGGCGATACGCAATGCTTCCTACTGCTTACTTTAATTATAGCTTAGTCTGTATAAACTTCACATAATTAATATCTTGTCTCTTCTTCGAACACAACTGCTATTTCGTCCGTAGGAGCTGAACAATCAAGTTGCCTCCTACCTACTTGATAATCGAAATCCCTGCCATTGTCCTCCCTAATGAAAGGCAACAATTAGCACTGGCATGTGATCATAACTAAACAGCAAAAAAGCAGGTCCGCAAGTGCCATGGTAATTATCTGGTGTGAGTCGCCAAATTCTATACTCAGTTTATGTCTCGCATTGCTATTACTGCCCCTAAATGCCCGAACGTTGTCACTCTCTTAAAGGACGTAAATAAATGTGAACAATAGTACCACACAAAATTTGGCAAACAGACGGACAGGCGCAGATGCATAGGGAAAATGGAGCAAGCAAATGAGGGCTGGAAGCGCATATTCTTCTGCGTTACTGTAGAGAGCAAGATGGAGGCAATCTCCACGGGGCGATAAAAATGGGCAGTAGTATGGATAGGTAGGAGTTTAACCAGCCTACAAATTACAAGGCTAAAAGTGGGAGCAACAAGCTCATGTGTTCTTTCCTGAAGAAGGAGGATAAGGAGATGGAATTGAGGCGAGGTGGTGCATAACAAACTAAAGCGACAGAAAGGAAGGTGGAAACGGGGAATCATTGGAAATTCAGGCTAAGCTATGCTGAAACAAATTTTGATTTTCGTTAAATTGGGACCTAGTCTGTGCCAGTGCGGTGTAGGTTATGAATTTTTTGTCATTTTTCATGCCGTAATCACGATTGCGACTAGGGAAGAGATAAAGAGGCGTTGATAGATGGGGTTATAGGAAAGGAAGGTAAGAGAAGAGAAAGGGATGCAAGTAGGTAATACTACCTGGTGTCAATAATGTGGTAAAATATATCAGGAAATAGAGCGTATGCAGTACGCGCTTCCCTTTTCCAGTTGATTGCGATATATGAAGCACAAACGGTGGGACGCAATGCAAGAGGCAATACTTGAGAGCATGTGGAGTGTAGTAAGAGGCCATTAGCCACTCATGGAAGATGCGTTGGAGTGGGGCATAATGAAGGATGTGTGGACAGGAGGTCTCCTCTTCACTTATCTGGAAGACGTCGTTAGGCCTACTTCCTATGTATGCAGCTAGGATTCTAATGCCTTTGCGAGGGAAAAAAGAAAGAGGAGTCCTCAGTTCACATGGCATGGAGTTGTGTCTAGCCGTTTAGGCTAGTCAAATTGGAGTGTTTTGGTTGACTTCGATGCGACCCTATAAGGCACCTTTGCAAGTGATACATGCACAATAGATTAAATGGCCCTGTCCACCTTCTTTCTCACTTTGTCCGAGCCCACCATACTCTAGTCTAGGTGGCTAATCTTATCAGATCTGATCCAGTTCAATCAAGTCAGATCTAGCCGGGTCTAGCCTTCCGTACGGCGCTGTAGTGCTTCCAATTTGGGGTGCGGACGTTGAGCAAGTTGGTATACATCAGCAAGTTTCCTGGTTTTACAGCTTAGTTGGGGATTGCAAACGCATGGAAGAGGTATACAAGGCACGCGCGGCATAGCAAGCGTGGTTCAGGATAGGAATTGGCTAGAGAATCCAGCGACTCACTCACAAGGATTGCTATTGAGACAACGAAGGTGCGTTTCTGGTGCGCATCCTCAATTCCGTGCTTTGGGCAATTGTTGCCTTCTATTATAAAAGGCGATGGCAAGGTGTGTATTTCTTCAGCAGAGACAAGGTAACATGAATTTTCAGTTGAAAGAGACAAAGAAAAATGATTGAGATATATGTGATGAGGTAAGAAGTCGTAGGTATGCAGATTTTATTTCAAAGGCTTTAATATTTCTTAAGCGTCCGTCCTCAATGTTCCCGTCTGACGCCAAATGTCAGATGAACTGGACGCCAATCCACTCATGCGTTATTTTGCATTAACAATGGTGGCATTCATTTACCAGGCAAGATGTTTAATAAATAGATCTAAGCCTGCTAGTTTAATGCTCTGTGACAAATTTCAACCAAATGAATGTTCAACTTGTAGGCTGAATCATTCCCAAAGCAAACCCATAAGTACAGCACAAGTGGATAAAATGATCTTGACTAAAGCACTTCAAACACGTAAAAGACATGCGGCATTAGAATTCAGTAGTTTCTGCAAACATTCTTGGACCTGATCTGCCTTTTTCTACCCCTTACACATGCCGCTTTTTGCGTCTCCGCAGCTGTAATTTCAGGTGATGAGTTTGCACTGGAAGTGGAAGCGGATCTTTGTGGGGTGTCTAAAACCCTGGAGTATGGTGGAGTGGTCGATGCAATGGAGGTGGAGAAGGATGAAAGGCCGGTAGACGAATCTGACGAAACTAGTGGGAGGAGGAGGAAATTTTCCGTACCGACTAGGTGAGGTAACTTCCAGTGTGGTATCGGCTGTGCTTTTTGGAGTGTCGGTGATGCTATTCAAAGTGTCCTCGAAAAGCCTTGGAAAGTCCGTCTCTGCAGGTATTTAGGTAATATCAAACGGCTAGGCTCATCAACTCTCTGGTTGTCGGCAAATAGTCTGCACTTTCCTAAAATGTTTCTTTACTGAATAAGGAGGCTTTCCAATTGCACAGAGTGACAAAATATTAAAGCGTAGAAACATACCCACATATGGCCAAGTTCGTTTCCTTTTATTTTGGAAAATCCGTTCCTGTGAAATGCATCTGTATCTTTTTTGTCGTCATCTTATGTAGCCAGTTGATGATTGGGGCCTGCCTCATGTGCTTACATTCTGCACAATGCAGTTGCATGCTGATGACACAAGCCTCCATCCATTCTTTCCGAACCTGCAGTCCTCCCATTCCTATGGCGATTTATAGCCACTTGTTGCATCGAGTGCCACTACTTTAGATGAACCGTAATGTTGACTAGATCGAAAGGAGCACGATGGGTTGACTTCAGCATCTGATGCAGACAGCATGGTTTGTGATGATCCACAACCAGTGAACCACTAATAGTGGGTCAACTTTTGGCATCCGCCTTAGTTTTGAGCACCGCATAATGACCAGTAATGGAGTTGGATTAGGTTGGATGGAACACTTCTTTGAAAGAAGAGCTTGCAGAACTGGCAAGAATGTTTCTTACATAGGAGAACAGGAACTCCAGTTGACTTTTGCTTTCTTGAAATAATCCCAATGCGAGTCATTCTTGTTCTAAATGCAGTTTTAAAGTGTCCTCTAATGCATGTGCGGTGATTCGCCTGGTTTGCTCCTATAACTTTGTTATTCGATATGCTGTAAAATTCTTTGCAGATTGCTGAATTGATTAGGTGGAATTGACGGCTACACTTGGTTTTTGTTGCACCACTTCAAGTACGGTTGAAATGATGCTTTTTGTGTCAAGATAAGCATATCCAGCCTTCTAGATAAATTGAAGCTCTCATTTGCCTTCAGCTAAGAGGCTCTCAAGCGATGCATTTGAAGGACACGCATAGGTTTCCAATAGGTGATGAACGTGAATGGAGCCGGTGGTATTTGTCATTCAAAGTACGTTGACAAAATCAAGGCACTACCAATTGGTAAGAGGAGGTGCCACACAAAATGACATTGATGGGCCTGAAAAAGTTATTCAAGCTGGTTCATTCGACAGACTTATTTGATGCACATTATAGCATCCAATATTTTTGTGATGACAGACATTTACCTCACCGGTCTATTAACGATTTGGTTGCATGTTCACAATATTGTGGGATATTTTGCCTCGAGGTCTGTGTCAACACCTGTCTTTTTCTCCGGCAAATCCATAAATACTCATTGATGCTAGACTTGATGAGCTAAGTAGCGCATAATCTTGTTTTGCTCATAAGCAGTAAAATTCCCGGGAAATAGAGTCGCCACTATGCAAAATGAACTTTCAGTGAAGGTCCATCATTGATAGCCACCTGATGGGACCTATGGAAATCACTTGTCAACTGCCTAATGCAAGTAAATTTTGCATGCCATCAAAAATTAGTAACAAAGAGAAGTGAAAATGCGTAGGGAATATATTAATCGTCTCATTGTGGGGAAATTCCCATGTAGACTTATTCTACCCCCAACTATACTCCTGATTGGTCTGAATCTTAATTGCGCCATTTCAATTAAGCATTCAAAATCCTCTGCAATATACTGTAACACAGCCCCTTTAATGCACAAACTATGCTTGATAAGTGTTAAGTGAAAAACACATTGCCACTAACTACGTACTTCAGACAGATCACATAATCTCGGTAGTGTCATCGCTTCCTTCATGGTACAAATTGCATGGCCGACGCCAATTCTGGAGGCGGTGAAACACGCAGAATCGGTAGGACGCCATCATAGTTTTATGACATTCGCAACAATTGAAACCAGACTGTAAATGTCCGTTTGTATTGGTTTGCCTTTAAAGATAAGCCACAATCACTAAGCGTTTAAAAGACACTTGGTGAGTGTGCTGACGGGGAACGGAACATCCGGCTTAGGCCATCTTGCAGAGTTAAACGCACTTGTGCTGGCATGCAGTAATTGCCATGAGTTAAACGCACTTGTGCTGGCATGCAGTAATTGCCATTCCGAAATTAGGCAGCGTGCTGCTGCGTCAAATATGTTTGCTGGTTGTGGCGAGACAATTAGAGGATCGTATTACTGCGAACTTACATACTCTTATTTCTCTTCGCTACGACTATTTTATGTTGAGGAACGTACCGAAAATGTTGGCTTATGGAAGTGGTCAGGCAGGAGCACATCGTAACTTTGCTTGTGGTTTTTGTGCTAAAAATTCTTAGTGAATTCAAGGATGCTAAGGTCACAACTTAGCGCGACATGTATCTTGCATTTGGCCAAGAAATTAGTCTTCATATAATTGCTGCCACAGCATTGAACATGAAAATGCATCAGTCTTGGTGCCATAAAGCCCGACATCCAATTTAACACTTGGAGGTGGCTCTTAACTCAACAGCGCGTGTCACATGATTCGGTACTGCCCGTTGAAATGTACTGACCATGTGCGGACACAACATGCATTCAAGACTGACAGACGGTGCAATATTACCACAAGTAGGGCATAATTGTAAACTTACACTTGTAATTTTAGTACGGTGTTGCCGGCAGCGAATACGTGCCAGCAAACAGTGCACTGATGCACACCATCTTCGTGCTGCTGCTCCTGGAATTCTGCACCAAGGCGCCAGGAGCCCAAACAATTGCCTAATTTGTGGGCTACCGCTTCGGCCTAGTTGCCCACACTCTCACCATCATCATTAGCCTCCTCACCAGTCTTTACACCCTCACTGTCAACATTACTAGTAAGTAAATCCCATTCAAATACATACGATTCATTGGCAGCATGTGCCGCAATTAACAGGGCTGTGGTAGAAGCCTAATGTCTGCTTTTTCAAGTTACTGTTAAATAAGTGCATCATTGCGAATGCAGGGACAATCATGGGAAGTTGTGTTAAGCGGTCGCGATGGGAGCTAAACACTGACGGTATCAGGCATTGGCAAATGGCCAACTGCAGAACAAATAAGCAGTCCTTTATGCGACGCAGAATAAACCTTGATCGGTTGCTTAAGTCAGCGATGTACTTGTGAAAGGAGAGAAGTATAACAAGATTAATTAAAATTAGTCTGGATATTAACAGTTACAGTAGGATATCATGAAGCCTCTAAACTCTGGACGAAACGGGGTACGCAACAGTGTGAAGGCGAGGAAATGTGTTTGCAAATTTACTTGTTCAATATTCCCTGGGGTGTTTGAGTTCGCCTAGTAACACCGATTGCGAAATTACTTATGCTTTTGAGAAAGAAACCCACTACGACGCTTTATGCATAGATGCATTACATGAGCTCTTGCGAATTAAAATTTGGAAGTGAAATGCAAAGCGAAACATGCTTGTTGCAATTATGTTGCTCTTTTACGTCCAAATACCCTCCCATTAAACACGAGACAATGAAACACGGTCATTTGCAAAGAAAAACTTGCATGGGTGCTCTCTCTTCTCCTTGGCAAAAGGGTTCGATGGTATTGAATGCCGTGACCAAGAATGTGGGCAAGAACGCCATCGCATCATTAATCTTATTTCACGTTGGTGCCCTGCTGGTTGTAGCGCGGCGCCGAAGCTGCAGCCTCAGCTTCTACGCCATTATTACTAGTGTTATCCTCATTTGTGCCACTTTCATACTCACTTTGCTAAATTTGTCAACTTCTTTAGCACTTGGTGTTTTCTCTTATGAATCGGTTAGTTAGACCCTTTATGCGAAGACACAGCTATAAAAATACTAAATGAAATGAACTAATTGCAGCATAATGCTGGTCCTCTCCTCGATACGCAGCATTTATATTCGTAGTATACCAGATAATAAATGAGTCAGATTGTTAAGGCGATTCACAATCCTGCTGATTTGTCCAGATCCCACTCGCTTAGCTAAGTATAGAGATCTTTGCGATTCCAGCACAAAATGTTTCATTAAACGCACCTGTAGCGGAAAGGCTAAAGTAATAGTCGCCTGCGCACCAAAGTCGAGTCATTTGCTATCATTTTGTCATTGTGCAGCACAACGTGAGTGGGTAAGGTTAACCAAGTTGCTCAAGTACTTAACTCCGAGTTTTGGTAACTTCTCTGTTTACAGCACTAATACCAACACTTCTATGTGCAATGTACACTCAGGAGCAAGTTGGCGGTTGTTTACGCACAAAAGCATAGCGGTAAAGTTAAATCGGTTGTAAGGTAGAAACCTTTAAAAGACAAGGAAAAACCGACAAGAGTAAGATCAAAGACCGCGTTTTCAAGCGGAAGACCGCAAATTAAGAATAATTTGTGACCATCGTTACCATGTGCTCTGGTACGTTATAAAGGCGTGAATGGATGGTTTGTCACCTAAATCTAGAATAGTACGAGAAGAATATCATCTGCGATTAAGAGTTGATGCATGTGCGCAACTTTGAGCTTTTTGCAGGCAACATGGTTAGCCTCTACAAGTTATTGCTGTGTTACAACAAGTCGGACCGTGGAATCGGAGACACACTGACCAGTGCGATGGCCTCATTAGCTTGACCCGTAATTTAGCACATTTAACCACCTGTTAGTCCCATTCCTATGCCAGACAAGACTTCCGCTATTTGCCTGTGGGGAGTGTGTGAGAATGACAGTACTTAACGCAATTCTCGAGATCATGCAGTGCGGGTACTGCTTAATCAAGCGCTATGGGAGACTGCGATCAAGTTGCCGCCAAGTCATGGAGTGCTTGACCTTCTTTTGGCCATTATCATGGCCTTTTGCATTCCCGCCGCTCTCAGTGTCATCTGTGGCTTGGGCTTTCGAGCACTGGAATCAGCCTTTCACAATGCGCCTCTTCTTAACGCAACGCATAGAGTACGTGGTAGGCGTTCATTCCCTCTATCCTATTTGTTGCAGTTTATAATTTCTGAAACAATAACTTAAGTGCTGACTTGAATTTTGTGCCTTAAAGTGCAACAGAATATAGTACAAGTAAAGATTCGGCTTCTGAACTGAATAGAAACTGATCAGTCCTCTAAAGTAGGAAGAGTGCGACGAGAAATTTGCGGTGTGCTTTAGAAATCCAAAACCAGTTATCATTGAACTTAAGAATTTGGGGGATCAATTCAAGGCGCTACCCTTGCTGCCGATAATTAGTAAGGATTAGTTCGTTAACCTGTTTCCATTCCGTAAGCCTGTGTATTTATTTGGTGGGTAACGAGACCTCGTTTATGGCTAGTGAGTCACCAAAGGCAAATTCTCTTCGTCTAGGATTTCGCAAGGTGCCCCAGTGTGTGGGTTTGTCAGCTAGTAGATTGACACTCCTTTAATGGATGGATCTCAAAACTTATGCCAAACATTTATTCTGATTTAGGTGAACAACCCTCAATTACGTTATGCGTTCTCTAAGAATTAAACTAACCGATCCCTTGAATGCGTGGCTGGTTGATTAGTTGCTAGGTGGGCGCTGCAGCAGTCATTCGCAAGTTGCACATTTCACCTCCTATAACAATGTACTTAAGCTTCGACTTGGCAACTAAACGCATGGCTTGGAGTAGTTATTGCTTGGCAAACAGACAAACAGGAAGCAGCTAGGCATCGTTGTCAAAACGATAAATAAACGATGGCCCGCATTTCTTGAAGGCATAAGAACGTAGTGGAACTAAAGCGTGGCTAAAATAGCTGCATGACTCAATGCGGCATCAATTTTGCTGGATAAATCTAAACCCATAAGGACAGCTAAAGAAATCCTTTGGTGCGATTTGTGCACCATTATAAGATAGCCTATCCTTACAATGCGCCTGTATAATATTCAAAGATTTTTTGTTTTAGAAGATATAGCAGCACGCGTGTTAGCGACTTTTGCTACAGAATTTCTATAGGTCGGAAAGTGGTGTTGAAAGAAGGAGCATACAATCGCAATTTTCCATTATACTTGCGAGTAAGGTGATTAAATGCCACTTGATAAAACATCCTTTATCAGGAACTTAATCACCTTTCTTCCTCTATCGTTGCGATCCAAAAATAAGGGGCTGTTCTCACTGGTAAACTTCAGCAATCACAGACAGCCTTAGAAAGTGCTTATTACAGGCATATTACCATATTCTATGCAAAACCAAAGCACAAAAGTGAGCAAAAGAATAACATGAAGTGTATTATTAGCTGGTGATCGTTAATAAGGGCTTCCGCAGACAGTTCAACCACACACATTTTTAGAGTTGAAACTGTGTTTTGTCGTTGAAATTAAGTTAGCTGCCGTCTGAGCAAAGTGTTGATGTGCACCAGTGAAAAGTAAGTCATTATGTCAAAATTGGCTTGAAGTTGCCAGTTTTTGTCCTTGCTTCTTTTTCGAAGTCAGGCAATGCTAAATTTGACCCAGCTTTGAATTCCTAATTCTGTGTATCAAAGGCAACTAGCTGTTATAAAACCACTTTAAATTAAGTTAGCTGCCGTCTGAGCAAAGTGTTGATGTGCACCAGTGAAAAGTAAGTCATTATGTCAAAATTGGCTTGAAGTTGCCAGTTTTTGTCCTTGCTTCTTTTTCGAAGTCAGGCAATGCTAAATTTGACCCAGCTTTGAATTCCTAATTCTGTGTATCAAAGGCAACTAGCTGTTATAAAACCACTTAAAAACTAGACTTGTCTTTTTGAGTGACATTACCATGGGCAATATGCAACTGGTTCGGTGTTTATCATTCCCTCACGCATTTGTCGCAACTCAACTTTGTTGACTTTGCTTAATTCTCTAGCAAAACCTAATGCACGCTTGGCTACGTTGTGCGTCAAAGATGAGAAACCCCTTTATGCAATGAGTTCACACACCCGAAATTGATTTGGAATCTTGTGTTCCTTATTTGGTGCACTATTGTCACGCCTCCTCACCCTTTGCAGTTTTCTAGGATTTAGGGATGGCAGGCTTGCGATTGACACTGTAGATCACCAATTTCACAGTCCAGTTGAGGTTATCCAAACCGATTACTAGAAAAGAGCAAAGTGCAGGTCCAATTAGTCGACAGCTTCTAGATTTGTCAACTTCTAATGCAGTTGCCATTATTCGATTCCATGATAGCACGTGCTTTTTAAGCACACTTCATGGTCTAACTGCATCGTAGACGTAGGATGCGTTGCACCACTTTGCGCCACATAATTTTATACATAATTGGACCTTCTCGTGAACTTTTAATAGCTGATAGTGCAATACGACTTTGACATTTTGCTGTCCTTTTCTACTCAGTTGCATCTGCAGCGCTAAGACTCTACCAGGCGTCCATATAAAATAGCAATGGGGACCATGCAACAGCATATACCATGCTTGGTCATGTCACGCCAACAAACTATGCTGCTTCTTCTTCGGTTTTATGTTCCATGTTTGAAAAGTATCAAATTGCGACAATGGCTTTGTCAACGATTTTACCATTGCAAATGTGTTACAATCACAAACAGAAAGGAGTCCCATCACCAGCAACGTGGTGTTAGATGTAGCAGGCTCTACGTCTACATGGATTTTGTCCTCAGTTAAGTATGTGAAAAAAATTTCAAAACTTCTACAGAAAAAGAATTAGGACCCACGTATTCAGGCTGCTTTGCTGTTAGCGATTGTGTTGACCTATAAGAGCTGCTAGGTGCTTGAGTAAACCAGCAAATTTGGAGTGGTATCGTACACTAGCACAATTTTATGCAAACTTATTTATGCTCAATTACCTTCAGTTAAACTTTGCAATGTTGACTGCGCATGCATTGTAATAATGAATTTGTCGCGGTTACTGATAGCGCAAAAAATATGGCAGCAAAACACTATTGTCAACAATTTATAAGTAGGCATGGAATCTTGAGCAGCATCGGGAATTTGATTAATTACGCTTAGCACAAAACTAACGAAGTCTAAAGGCCTTAATTCGCAGTGGTATTGCCACTCAATAGTCACTTATATTACGCTAAGTTCTGCTGCAAAATTAGGAATGCATTAGTCGCAATGTACGGCGATGTGACAGTCATAATGCTGATAAGACGTGACGGCAAGTTGAAAGAGGCAGTTACCAAAAAGGAAACGGCAGGCATAAATGGTAGGAGCTAAATGGGCTTTACCAAAGTTAAAGCGCTAAAGCACGACAATAGGTAACTATCTGCTGTAGAATGGAACTGGAAAGCAGTTAATTGCTTTGTAGAAGCCTAAAAATATGGCAAAGAAGGATGGAAGACTGAAAAGTGAAGTCGTATATCGAAATGGTATATGACGACCCGCTTTTGCTTATATTGATATGGGTTTCTTGTAGCAGCGTGTTTCGACCCTACTGGAATGATTGGTGGATCCTTAATCCAACAGAAAGGGAAGGTATAAGTTGAGGGTAGACTTTCATGGAAGGGGTAAACAATGCCGACATAAATGGAGAAGAGGAATAGTTTGAGTCCGGAGTTTAGCCAAAACTTGGAATAGAGGTTACACCAAATCAGCTTTATGTGCCGGATTTACCTACTTAAGCCCTAAAAGGTGGTGGCCATGGTGGACGATTTTCCTCTGACGTTAGTTTTATGCGTTTCGATTCCTTCGCGCCGTAGTTAAGAAGGTCCACACAAAAGTAGTGTCCAATTTTATAACAGCTTGTGAGTCTGAAAGATTTGGCTTTACTTTGGAAGGTATACATGTGGTTATTTAATCAAAGGCCCTAATTTTATAGTTCAAAGTTTTTAGTGAGGTCGTGTTTGACGTCCTGGAAAGATGCACATCAGCTATGTCGAGGCATGTCACCTTGCCGGTGCAGTTTTTACAATCCAGACGATCTGTACCCCTACATCAAAGTCAAGTCTGCTGGGTTGGAGCCCGAGGTCATTCTATCTGTCGCGGTTCAACTTATTTCAGGTGAAGGACTTGATTCTATGAGAAGGCATTGCCAACTTAAGCAAAATGCGTTCAGGCTTTAGGATTATTACCCTGGATATCTACCCTGTCTTGTCAACATTGAATCAATTGTCCTTTGCTTTGATCTACACAACATCCAATGTCCAGCACAAGTGCCGTTCGAGGTTTCAGTGCTAAAGAGTGAAATATAAAAGAGCAGTTGATGATTCGACGGTGTTTAGGATAACCGGATGGGGTCAAATATCGTTGGGAAATACCATCTTACTATATTCAAATGCAGGATGTGGGTTTCCGACGCATTCGAGCCCAAACCCAACCCCACCTCTTCCGAATAGATCGCATCGTACAGAATAGAGAATGCCCTCCCGTATCCATGTGTTTCCTCTTTTTAATATTCTATAACAATGGTCAACATGTTTACGATGATAATTTAGTCTTTTAAGGCGTTTGGGTGGAAGATATAAGAGGGTGTGTGTGAGGGGATGAGTGGCAATCGCTACCCGCATGAGAAAGTTGCTTTGAACTCAATGATGAGGAAATGCGAAACAAGTTTCAAGCTTTGTATGCAACCACGCAGTGGGGTTCTAATCTTTGCTCAGGGATGGAACACATTGTTCCATGCCTAAAAATGAGATTAAACAATAATTTAAGTGCATTTTTTAAAAGACAGAACAGGTAAGTTTTGCAGCTGTGACATATTTGTCTTACTGTAAAATAGATCTGCCTTGTGAGACGAGTTAAAATATCTATCTAATGTAAGTAAGCAGCGAAAATAGGGAGTAAATTACGGGTACAAATTTGTTTTGCTTTCCCCATGTAAATTGTAAGATTGAGAAAAAACGATCTGAAAATCGTCATTTTTAAATAGCATCCTGCAAAGTACTCTCCTTGGTATCAGGTGTGTCAATTACTTCGGAGTGATGAGAACAAATGTAGACTATTCTCCACTGCCTCGTTTTCACCTAACAATTTATAGGCCTGGCTGCACCAGGCTCACGATTAGCTACTCTCTCTACACCCTTCGTCTGTTCTACGCGAGCGTTTCCAAAGCCAGGCTTACATCAGGATAGATCTGCAATATACAACCCAGCAGACAGTTAAGGCGCCATGCATTAGATTTGCTAAAATCATCTTACATCGATCGAAACATGGATTAGACATCACAATTACCGGCCTGAACTGTTTGACACTAACATAGAGACATCACAGTAGCAGCTATGACGACTTCTTTTCCACCAAATGCGCCACTTTGCAAATGAGTCAGATGTTCCTACATGCACAGATTAAATCAAAATCTTCCTTATCGCGTCATACCCTATTATTCAGATCGAAAAATTAGGCATCCATCTATTGCTCTTTGAACCCTCCAATTTTAATTTGCATAAGGCTTACTCTCTGCTCAATATTTTGAAATGGTGGTCTACTCTAACGAATTGACATGGCTTTAAACCAAAAAGATTATCTGATTTCCTAAAAAAACATCTATTATTTTGGTGGAGTGGTAACAATCACGATAATGGCATGCCGCCTCAAACAAGGTTTAAGGACTGCAAAACCTTTTTCCTATATTTACAGCCCTGGACACGGGCGGAGTTGACATATCTGGGTCTTGTGTGTGCATGTATGTGTCTGCGTCGGTCAACTAATAATGTATCAGTGGGTCACTTTGATCACATCCCAACACAAAAATAAGCTAGATATTTAAAGTAGAAACGAATTCGAAGCACTTCCAAAACTGAATAAAAATGTTAGTTTAGATAAATAGTCTTGCTTTCTTTGGGTAGCGCAAAAGCTACTTTTTAATGGAATGACTGGGAAGGGTGATAGTTTACCTATCCAATGCGTCGCACGAGGATGTGGTGAGTCAGTCAAGTCAGAGCAAGCGTCATGCATGCAGTTCGGCGACTGCATTTAAAGTTGTCACTCATTCGTTCATTTTGGAACTGACATTAGCTGTATTTGTGATATATGAGCACAGTGGGCTCATTTGCCTTCTGTTGTGTTCCTGTTTGCCAATGAGCTATCCCGATGTAACATGCTTTTGTTTGTTTGTAAGGCATTTTTTGCAAAAGTGAATAAAATGGACTAAGTACAAGTTAGAAAGGTTGCGATTTACCTTAATACATGATTTATCGTAAAAGATAGTAAATGAGGATAGGTTTCATTTTAGGATCACTTAAATGAGACAGATGGTTTGCCTTAATCAAGCGAGTGATTGTCGAATAGCAAAATGCTAAACGCTGAGAAAAGAATATATTGTACCAGATTAGATTTCGGCACCATTTCTCTTTTCTATTTACTAACACACCCATTCCATTTTATTTCAATGTATTGTATGCAAAGCATTGGATGTGGGAGAGCTTGTCATTGAACCTAGACCACTCTATGGCCAATTTTAATCCAAGTCAAAAGGTTTACAGGAAGACATCCCTCTCTCTTCAACTGTGGTCACCGATTAAGCCAAAATTGATAAGAGTGTTGCCCAACAGTGCAGGTTTTTCTTACAATTACTTCTCTCTTTCGCATGCTTCACCACAAATGAAACTGCCACTACGAGTCACCGGATGGAGAACTAACAATTTAGCCTTACTCTGCTTAGTAGCTGCAAACAGATGATCCTTTTTAACGTTTCATATTTGCTTGCATTAAGCGTTCTATTTTCCGACTTTGAATGATCTTGTTGAATAGTCGCTACAAAGCATACCGTACGACTAAGACTTTTGCACAACGCGTAGTCTGATAGACCGACAACAAATTATGTGACGCTTGATGGCTTGTAATCCAGTGAGACTGCAGGACATAGAACTCAAAGCACAGCTTTGTTTGAAGCAGTTAGGATTGGGTGACAACTTTGCGAAAACATGAGGCTGAGCTCCAGAAATAGTGCCTAGAATGTATATCCCAGCTCTACATAGATACCACCTTTACAGATTTAATTGTGCAACATAAATTTATGCTGTCCTACGCCGACGTCTTTGGCAAATTAATGCCCAGCGATAATTTTACAGTTTGCATCGTCGTAAAAGAGTACCAAAGGATGGGCAGTGTGCTACCCATGATATATATATCAACGATTATCTACACTGCGAATGAACCCAATTCTGGCACTTGGTCTGTGAAATGGGCAGCAGCGATTACTTAATTTGATGTTGCAGCTCAAAGTTGTTAGGGCACATGTTCGCAAGGAAACAAAGCAAGATTTCAATCGCGGTTGTATGCATCACAAAAAAGGAGTGATTGAGATGTACCTCCATTAGCACAGTGGAGCTTGAGAAGCAAGTAGGCACCCGGTTTTGGAAACAGGTTTGTTTTGTTCTAAGGCGAAGATGGTCATGTCGTCTCTGCCACTGTGTTTAAAATAGACAGGAAAAGCACTTGCCTGTTCCATTGTTGTTTTAATAGCACGAAAGTAATGAAAGCAGCAAACACTTAGGCGCCCTCTGAGCAAAAGTTTTATGGATCGCTGTCTTCGAACCGCACCTAAACACATTTAAATTTATGAAAACACTTTAATAAATGAGTCCTGTAATTATGCGAACCTTCTCTCTTATTTTGCTTTTTTGGGGCCAAAAGCTTGGAATAGTTTAGAAACAAATTAGAATTTTGAAGAAGTCCAGTTACGCATTCATAAACTTACTCCAGAGTTATTGAGCTGGTACTGTTAATGTTAATTCCGTCAAAATATTTCTTGAAAGCATCGAGAGTTCAATTATTTTGGGTTTCCCAATCGCAACTATAAATGCGCTATTTACAGTCCGTTGCTTCTTTTCTGCAGAAAATTGCACGTTTTACCCCCTACCTCCCGGTGGCGGTGAGATTTTTGTGTCTCTATACATACTTCAGTATCACTACTTTCCTGAGATATTTCGTCTGTTCTCCTATTGCCGTTGCCACACTAGGCTTTGCTACTCCATCTTCGTAACTGATTCGTTAACAGCAAGTGACTTTCTAAGAGTATTTTGCCGCGTTTTTTGCTGCCTTTCACATTGAGCACCTCGATTTATACAATGGAGCATCGTGCTACTTGATGCTTGGCAATTGAAATCTGAACGGTCTATGATAGCGCTCCTCTTAGTAAACTGTCAAAATAAAGACAGCATTGTCAGTAAATGATATTACCTTTTTATTTAATATGGACAAATATCAGTGGTGTTGCTGCTTTTGTTACCGAGCAAAGTTGGTCTTTCGATGAAAAATCAGCGCTTGCAGGTCGCATCTTGCCTGACTATGGTGATCATTAACTTGCAAAATTCCGCATGTCAAAAGTGTTCAGGTCATAAAGCAGACGTCAGTGAACTCAAGACTTTTCGCTGAGAAGAAGGAACTCTCCGTAGGAGTAGAGGTGTTGCCAGGGAGTTGATTTCAGCAGTTACGCACACTAATAGACGTACTTTACAAACCTATGGATTAAGAGATTATGTTCATAGAGCTCACTTTGCAACCATTTAGTTGTCGAATGGCCTAAAACAAGGCAAAACCAGAATGTATTTAATGGGCGCACGGAAATACATGACTTTACTTACACCTTTCTGTGGGAGCCGAGTGCCAAATCTTATATTATTCTATTATACATCCGATGGCTTGCTAATTTCATATCCAATGCATTAATTTTACCATCACCAAGATATTATGGACAGGTTTTATTTGTGATCATTAAAAATTCATCAACTGAAGCAAATGGTTTGCTTTGCTGAAGTAGGATAGCGGCCGGTTGTTTACGATGGAAGTAGGACAACGCAATACACGCTCTGAAGATATCAACTTCCTGTAAACCAATAAGTGATGCAGTAAGCAGTTCAGGCGCAAGCAAGATCAAGTGTGTTAAAAATAGTCGTTATTAAACATCCATCGAGCTTAATGCGTCATCACGGTGTAAAAGGAACCTTGCTGGTGAATGCAATTTCTTCGTTCCTAAGAAAGGATGAATGCTCACTCTGAGTGGCATAGTCATTGGTACGCCGAAAGAGTTTGCATCCTATCACCTTTAAGCTTTTTGATTTACTCAGCACACCTTCCCTGAGGTGGATAACTACAGTTTTACGACACCGAGCATGCACGTGAAGGCGAACACTCCAGGGGTTGTGTTCTCGGTGGGACTCAGGGCGCCACAAAATTGATCCATTCCTTGTCTTTTTTCTCGGTCATGAGTGCAGCTGAGGTCCTGGTGATTTTGTCATCTGGTAAAAGACACAGGAAGCATTAGCCCTCCTCTTGCCAAAGTTACATGTAGTTGATGCATTGATTATCGCAAATGGACCTAATGCCCATTCTCGAATGGGCTTTCCTTTTTTCGCAGTTTGCAGATCGTAGGTGCTGAGAGCAAATCGGTTAAGACTTCCTCCCATTATTTCTGGTGCATAGCTGAACTCAGCGATAACTTCTTAAAGCATATTTTCGGAGTCCTATGGGCATAGGAAGGAAGAGGTGAGAACCCATGCGTTTGATGCAGAAGTTGTCGGTTACGACCTTGGTATCTGTGATTACGTTTGCCTTGTATTCTAACAACTAATTAAATTTTATTTTGATGCATTTACTTCTGACGCTGCTCTCTTTTCAATGGCTTCAACCTACACCTCCACCTAGTCGTTCTGCTACTGATGGGTTTGCAAGTAGTCAAACAACATGTTTCCCTGGGCATCTGCTGGCAAACGATTTCTAGCGCTTCAAAAACACGTAAAACAAAGTTAAAGATTTAGCTTATTGCTGATCACCGGCCATGCCAAATAACTAAGAATCTATTACTCGAAAACCTGTTTTCTACTGTGCTAGACACCAAGTGCAGCACAAGGATTGGAGGGAAACGTATAATGCCGTTATTTACTCAGTTAGTTACGAATTGCTCCTGTAAGTGCTAAGTTATTGTCACAAAGCATAGGTGCGTTGCAAAGCTTCTTGGGGAGAAGTTTTCCATTTGATTTGGATTTTGCTTAAAGCATGCAAGCAGTTAAGGTGGGATGCAGTTCGGAGGAAGGAGAGGCTTATCCAAGAGGAAGGGGTTGCGTCTGGCGCTTGGGTTATTGCAAAGCAAACGCAGCATTGCCTTCAGCGTTAAAATAAAGTCGAAATGATAGATGATTAACCAGAGTAAATACCAACTTCAAGAATAGCTAGAAGTTGCAGAAAATTGGACTGAGATAAGCACATTCATCGTAGTTCGAGATATGCATCTGCTTTATTGCTGATGGTAATGGTGGCATGCTGGCAGTGTTACAGACGGCTCGAAAAGTGTCGAGTTGCGCCAGTCAAGAGTGGTGTAGAAATGAGGTGCTTTATGATGTCTAGAGTGGGAGATTCGGCATCTACGTCATAATGAGGTGAGAGCACTGGTCTCCTATGCATAGAAGCAAATCGGGACCAATTTTGCGTAACCTAATTTTATCACATTTAGAGAGATTCGGCTATGGCCAGTATTGTCAGGAATGATCTGCATTATTTACTGACTTAAACATTAATGCAACATCACAAAAGAATTCATCAACGGTACACTAGGATTTATCACATATTGTTGGCTTTAGTTTGATCTGCTATTCTGATACGCACATATGTCTTTATTTGCTACTCTTACACTACATCTCCACTGTTTCGAAAATAATTTGTACAATGTGGAACAAATGCCACTCGAATTGAGTGCTGGTCTTTACTTGAATTCAACTATACCGCCCATTATTGGCTGTAGGTTAGCGATAATACTAAGAAAAAACCCATCCCCTTTACTCAAAATTTAACTGAATTTGTTTGATGTACCTAAGCTGAACATCTGAGGTTGTATTAGTGGGGGCATAGGGGTCATGCCACTGACATATCAAGAGGAGAGATGTGAGTAACCACACACGGCACGTGTATGCGTCCGTCGCCTTAAGATGGTTCAGTAAACATCGTCACTCATGTCTGGGCATTAAAATAGGGAAGAAGCATAAAATGAAATGCAAGCGAGCTTTGCTCTGAACTGATTATATGCTCACTTCTTGAACAAATCAAAATGCTAAGGTCCACCCTTTTTCTATGACTAGGCAAATACAGTGGAGCAGGTCGATGGTAACGATTTTATTTAAACTGTCAATACTGAGTATTGCCAAGCCTTTCCAAATAACACATCACATAAATTGGTCACATCAGAGGTTCAAACAAGTGGGTCACTTCTTGGCCAGCATGGAGCCACCGTTGCTAGTACTCTTAATCTTTTTAGAAATCACATCATAATGGCTCCAATTCAACAGGTCAGGCCAGTTGGGGAAGTGCCCATTATAATGCTTGATGCACCATATTCGCTAATTCGTTGGCACAGCGGCCAATGGAGAGCTGTCGAAGTCGCCAAGGCTCTGAAGGAATTTCATTAGACATTCCATCTCACCAGGTAGACTACACAGTCACAACAGTCATGTCCTCGCCGGTTCCCTATAATAGTGATTTAGTGGAAAATGCAGCTTGTACCTCTCTTAGTTATAACTCCAGTACTTGTGCATCCATGCATAGCAAAAATATGCATGCGCCGGCGATACTTGACCATTGTAATGTGGTCGATAAATGGAATGCGTGACGGTTCCATCCCAAGTATAAGTCCACATTCATGTGTTAATAATTTGCCATATTTTAGCAGAACACGCAAATGCGCTGAGTTGCAGGCTTTGCCTTGCAAAGGCGTCGACATAAATAGCTGATAAGAGTCAACTTGATTCTTCTGGTACCAAATGGCTTCCAAAGTATTCTTACAAGTAGTTGGAGATGGTTGTGGATAAAGCAGTTGGTACAGGCGCTTGTCTAACCACGTCCACTGGTTAATATGCCGCCACAGGGCAGTGGCGAGACGTGGTGTTGTGAGGATTCCCTGCCAACTTGGAATGCCTAGGCCAACATTTGCCAAGTCCATCGCATGAAGATTCTCACAAATTTTTATCGCCATTTCAGGTGGCAGCTCGGTGATGGTACGTCGGGAACCACTTTGTGCCTAAATTATTTAGAAAGTGTATCATCGTCGATAACGTGGACGTCGGATAAATTAAATAGTGTGCAAAAATAATGACCAAGCGGGTAAGTAGGGAGAAGTGTAGGTCACGAGCTGCAAGTAATCAGTGAATGTCTTCGAACCTTACCATTATCAAGACGTGCTAAGGTAGATGAATGGCGTGAGAGTGATGTCGAGCTTTAAAGAATTTGCGCTCATAAGGGGGAGGAATGGAATGACCTTACCTTGGCGTTAATACATTGGTTCTGTGCGTATCGTCCAATCCGAATGCAGAATATGCCGTTGGTTTGTCCCAGATTTTGGAGCACTAAGTCACCCACGTGCAGTATGTCGAGTTCGCTGAGTCAGACAGGGCTGACCTCATTATATCATGACCTGGTTTGCATGAAACAAAAGTTTATCACGCAGTCCTTGAAGCACTCACTTCTGGCCTCATCAGAAACACAATAACGTAATTGCTATGCATTAGACGACATGATGCAGTCGACCATGCTCCAAGTCAGTCGCTTTCCGTAGTAACTCTGTCTTAAGAGCAACGTAGAGATAAGGATGTATAATTTCTAGCATTGCAGGCCTTTGCTCTCTAAACTGGCTTTCTTCATCCTTTCCGAAGTTTAGAGCAATGATCAAATTTACCACCTCTTTTTGTACCAAATACACATGGGCCATCCATACAAGGTAGTCATTTTTTGATCTGTTAGGCATTTAATGTTTGATAAATGATTCAAAGAGCATCCCTTCCATATTCCACTACATTTTCTCTACCAAAATTACATTGCATGCCTGATAGATGAAGCTACTCATTGGACTAACATGTTTTATTTTACCACATGAGCGACTGAATGAAATCTAGTCCGTGCAATTCCCAACGTTCCTTCGTGTAAGGGGTTTCGTTTTCTATGGCAAATTTGCCCGTTGAACTCGTAAATTGCTGTTGATGGACTTCCTTCAAAGTCGACATAAAAATGCTATCATCTGTCTCAAAGGAAATCGATTGTGCTCGGGTGAAAATGCCATTTTTGAGCAGCAAAACAGGCAACAACATCGATGTCACCGTTGCTGCAAGTTGTCGCTGTGAGCAGGGTGGACTGCAGCACTCATTTCTGGACTGAGAAGAATTATTTAGGCATCGTGATAGCGTGGATATTAGACAAGACCATGCGGAAGTAACCCATGTGCTGACACCGCGGAGATACCAATGAATATCCCCGTCAAATGCATAACATTTAAAACCTGCAAATCTGTCACGCCACCAGTCTGTGCTAAT
The DNA here is from genome assembly GCA_001693035.2 of Taenia asiatica. Classification (NCBI taxonomy): domain Eukaryota; kingdom Metazoa; phylum Platyhelminthes; class Cestoda; order Cyclophyllidea; family Taeniidae; genus Taenia; species Taenia asiatica. The sequence goes on along the minus strand of LWMJ02000187.1, from coordinate 59,693 downwards.
GTGAGGAGATAGAACGCTCAAACAGCAGAAGTGCAAGTGAGGCAAACCTCTGGATAAATACTTAGCACAACTTCTTAAAGTTTCTTAGAATGCTTTGGGAGAGAAAAGGCAACGATGAACAAGGAGACCGTTGCTTTTGGCCCGAACCAGTCAAAATAAAATAAATTGCCTTAAAGCCCATCTGATACCCTAAATTAGCCACTTAAAGTTGGTGATGAACCACTTCACAATGGCCGTTTGTATTTAAAATAGCCATTGCAAGTGTTCGCACAATAATCCCATCCAACCGGCGTTAATGATGCGACACACCACCTAAATTAGTGCGTGTGGTGACTTTTCTGAATAGGAGATCAGTACGGCAATAGCAGTAATAGAAGGAATGCTCCTTCTTAATGTGATTTTATCTTGCGTCCTTACCAAAGCCTCACCGTTCGCCTGCCAAATAAGTTTAAATTCATTGTTACATTAGTTACATCGAAACCGATCTTGGGGCCAGAAGTGATGACCATTGGCTAGAAATCATCAACATTACATGACGTTGGCTGTAAAACTTTAGTAAGAGGCCCATTTCTATGTTCCATAATGAACATCTGGTTGGTGGAAATTGAGTCCTGACAAACCGTTTTGCTTTGATCGAACAAGGTGTCATTGCAGCACGTCCGGTTACTAAGGCTGTTACATTCTGAGGTCAGGGGGGATAAGTAACGAGTCAGACCAGCGATTTTCGTGATTGTGCCTCATGACATGTATAGCTGTGTCCGGATTGTGGTCTCAGGTTTGGTAAATCTTTAAAGTTAGGGCAACCCATGTCCCTGTAAGGGCACACTTTATTGTAAATCGTTCATTTATGTTTATAGCCGGTCGCTACTCTGCGAGCACGTCTCACAAGTAGTATCAACAAGGCGAAATGCCGATTAACTTCTGTGGAATAAGCTACACAATCGCCAGTTTAAGCCAGGCACCGGAGGAGCTCGCCATCGGTTATAACTTTCCAGTAAGTAATGCCAATTTGAAGGGTCAGTTTAATGATTACAACATACTGCGTTCTCATTGCTTTCACTGCATACAAGTAGAGACTAAGTCTGCCTTGGTTGTCATGAGACAGATGCAAAAAGTGAAAGTTAAGCATCAAATTTAGTCCATAGACTGATTGTTGCATCCTCAAGGAGTAATATGACCTTGCTGTCTGCGTTAAATGGCGATACATTTTACAAAAATGGAGCAATTGAAGTTGCTTCGTAGAGCGCATTAACTAAATTTTAGAGGATAAAAAACTCTCTTCTGCATCAATGCATTTGAGCGCTGCTACGATCAACTTGAATTGGATGCAAAAGTCATGCTTTAATTTGCAAGGCGGCTTTTCCATTGTGGTTTTCTCTGTTTCTAAGCAATCTTTTATTAGTTAACTAATCTTTGCACGAACGCGTTTATAAGATGTTCCATTCTAGTTTTTATTTCCAAAAGTTGAAACAAATCAGCAGGAATTCGATTTTAACCTTCCACTCCTTAGTCAGAATTCACAGCATAAATTCACCAAGCATTGTCTTTTATAATTCCATGATTCACTCTACATCACTATTTGACTCTATGCAGTGAACCGAGTGCTAGCAAAGCATAAATTTAGTGACCAGGCGCAATCTCCGTTTCTTCTTCTACCATGAAAGCTTCAAGTTCGTTTCACTCTAAAGCAGAAGGCCTTAGGTAAACACAAATTTCCGTGGTTTGTGAGTTACCATAAATAGCTGAGGCAGACAAACTTCACAAACGCACATATCTCTGGTCTCCATACCTGTTCTACACATTGTCAACAAGCAACCTCTGCGTTTTTATCCTACTTGTTGCAAGGCCATGAAGGTAAATGAGAAAGAGCTATTACTTCAACGCTTTCTAATCCGAATATTACCTATGATTCCCGCAGCCTAGAGAAAAAGAGTCTTTGTCCAAAAAAGCTATACCATCATCTGCCTTGTCTGATGATGCTAAGATCTACCCATTCCTGTGTCCAAGCAAATATAGTGAGGCAAATCAATGACAAAGCCAATATTTGAACTGGCAATGCTAAGCATTTTTAAGCATTCCCAGGCAACAAATAACTGAGTTTGCGCACATTAGAAGCTTGGTAAATTGAGCTGCTTTTTGATGAGCATGGCACCACCATTGCTATCACCCTCAATCCTCTTAGAGAACGCGTCGAAAAGTTCCCAGTGCAACAAGTTATACAAGTTGGTAAGGCACTTCTCATAGTACTTGATGCACCATATCCGCCAATTTATTGTCGCAGCAGCCAGTGGAGAGCTATTGAAGTTACCAAGACTTTGGAAGAACTTCACAAGGCATTCCATATGACTTGATTTATCCACCGTTCCATTGATAAGGACTGCAATAATCAACGTTTGATGGGGTGCAAGTAAATTCATGATGGTAATCAGGTCATCCTTGACAAACTGCGAAGGTTCCACGAGGAAGATCAAGCAGTCATACCGGTCATAGTCTCCTCGTTTCTCTATAACAGCGATCTTTTAAACAATGTGAACCATACCATTTCTGGTTAGATTAGTGGCACCTAAGCATCCAAGCATAATAAAAGTAAACATGCTCCAGCAATACCCGGCCATTGTATTGTAACCCAATCATGGAAGGCATTATTCTTGCATCTGTAGCATAAGTTCTTCACTTAGCATCATTGCCGCACCACGACTCGGGTAAATGCAAAAATGCACTGATTTGCGAGCTTTGTCTTGCGAATTCTATAATAAAAATTGTTTGCAGGAGTCAGTTTGGTTCTTCTAATAACGAATGGCCTCCAAAGTGTTCTTAAAAGAAGTAGGAGATGGTTGAGGAAGGAGTAGTTGACACAGGCGCATGTCTAGCCACGCCCATTGGTTAACGTGCCGAAACAGGGCAGCGGCGATAGGCCGTGATGTAAAGACCCATTTCCAGCATGGAATAGACAAGGTAAGATTAGCCAAATCCGAAACGTGAAGATATTCGCAAATTTCTGGGGCCAGTTCAGGCGGCAAATCTGTAATATTACGTCGTGAACCACCTTTTGCCGAAAATGTTTCGAAAGCATGCTACCATTGATAACGTGGAATTCGGATAAATGATAATAATGAGGGAATTCGGATAAATGATAATAATGAGCAAGCAAGTAATTAGGAGGAAACAAAAGGTACGAACTGCGAGGAGCAAAAAACGTTATAAAGCCTGCCATTGTTGAGGCGTGCTAGCACAGGTTGATTGCTAGGCAGGGATCTTGAGGCTTAAATTAATTGGCGCTCATAAGGGGGGATGAGAATGACCTTACCTTGGCGTAAACACATTGGCTTTTCACATAATGTCCAGTCCAAACGTAAAATATGTTGGTTTGTTTGAAATTTTGGGGCAGTAAGTCGGCTTCGCAACAACGCCAATGACGACTGAGGTCACTCTAAACGGCGCAACATTTTTAGATTGACGGAAGCGGCAGCAGTCGCGACAGCTGTGAAACGAATGTACTTCCAATATGATGGTGTCCTTGCTACGAACAGCTGTTTGTTACGTTTAGACTATTAGCTGATCAGATAAGGCTGGTCAGTAAAGCATTCATGTGGTAGTATGATGTGAATGGGTCCTGACAAACAGTGGACACATCCTAACCGGCAGTATGCTTACGTAGACACGGATTACCTCATAAGACCATGTTATCATCCGCATGAACCAAATGTTTATCACGCGGTCCCTGACGCATCGACTTTTTGCCTCATCAGAAATGCAATGGAGATTTCGTCAAATAATTGACGCTGCAACGAATTTGAGCATACTCTGAGCAGCGACTTTGTCTTATAGCAACACTGAGGCAAGGGTTCCGAATTTTTGCATTGCACCTATGTGCCTAGGAGGGCGGATGATAAGATCATCTCCTTTTTTAATTTCTCTAATACACATACTACTTGAGTTAATATGCTAACTACTTACAACATTTTTAGCTCTGCAATGTACTAGAGCCAGGAATGAGGGAGGGTTAACCATAGTACATCTGTATTAGACCAATATCTCCTTTTCCAGATGGTGTACACTGGATACCAGGTGTGATAATATGGAACCGATGCACTCAAACCAAGTGGAGGGAGGAGAAAGTAGCACGTGGAAGAGGTTGATGTCATAGCTTGCTCATAATTTTTGCGGCATCTTTAGTTGTGGTCTTCTGATGCCTCTGGAATTACAAGGTGGGAGGCTTGGAGTGACGAAGAGATGGAGAGGTAGACGACGGAAGCGAAGGATGAAAAGAAGACCAAAGGCTTGGAGGGAACGAAACAAGCGGGAAGCACTAACAAGTAACAGGATGGTAAAAACGACACTGCTTTATGCCGCTAACGCTCTAAGTAGAATGGAGAGTTGCGTGTGCAATCCACTTTTACCAATGCATAGACATGGATGATGGTCATGAGACAAGTCGCCACAATCTACATCCACAGGCAAATCGCAATCTTGGAGCCACCGATCAAGTGCACTTCGTCCACCTGCCGTCCATCACCAAATGGCAATGGATGAGCCCCAAAGGCTATTACTATACCGCTTCTCACTTCTCCGTCCAATGTCATGAGGTTGTCGAGTTGGAAAAGGACTGTTGGCTTACCGATTGACGACTGTCGGGGCCAGAGATTAGTGACTAAAATGACATTTGCAATGCAGTATCCACCGTGGAGACAAGTGGAAGGACTAATGCTTAAACGATGGATTCAACACCTGTTTCACATTTCCATTCCATGCACCGTTGCAACCTCTCAAGCTTGCGATTCATTCGCGCTTCTCTCTGTGTGTGGGTGTGGGGGATTAGAAGCATTGCGTTGACTGCTAACACAAACATGTATTTTATAGGGACCAAAAAACTACTACGGCACCGATGGGCCGATTTGACTAGACTAGAACTTATTCAGGATAGAGGACAATAGAGGAAGAGCAGGGATGCTCAAGGCCAGCCAATCACCCCTTTGCCTGGTGTCACAAGATAGTGTAACATTGCACAAACATTGCCTCGCATAACTGACACTTGAACTCCGCCCCGATGGGGGAGGAAAAAGAGAGGAGCTACACTCTCATCTTCGGTTCCTTTTATTATGGTATTGGGGATAAATACCACCCGCTTTGTTGTTCATGCTACGCCGTAACAGCACCACACGCTAAACGCAGCGGAGAATTGGGGTTGACGACAAAGTTTTAATGAAATCAGTTATAACCTGACTTGCGCTAGGCATCCACAACCAAGTGGTTCTGCAGCGGTTCGATCAGTCGTTGCCAAACTTGTGGCCTAAAATCAGTCCATGCCGTCTTATGGGTGCAGGATATAGGTCTCCACATAAAGGTGGGCAGGAAGAGATGGCACCTTGGTAATTCGTGATGATAATTGCTCAATTTGAGTTTTAAAGGAAATCTTAGTAGTCGAACTGCAACCATGCAGAATACTTACCGTTTGCGTGCAGAGGTGAAATCATAAGCAGTGGGCAAACAAATTGACGGCGTCTGTAATGCGACTCACCCATGACATTCTCCACTGGAAAAAAAACAGATAATAATACGCCTATGACATTTCGCAGTGTTGCTCAACAACTTACAAGTAGAAATTAATCCAGTTTTGCCATGCTGAGCTAGCATCATATTTTTGCTCCTCATGAAACAGTGGTAGTGCACGCAGAATAGAGAACGCATGGTTAATTAAGCCTTTTAAACTATCACTACGCTTGAAAACAGTTTAACTTAGTTTAGTCAAACGCCCATGTTCGAATCACTCAAACTGACTTGGTCCGCCCATCTTTTCAACTGACTAGCATTGGGCCTTACGGTAATTTGTGTTTCCTTTGTGTCTACAAAGGCTGCGTACAGTCATCCCATTTCAAGACCACCCGCCGCGTGCATTCAACCACAGACATAGTTTGCTTATTATTCCCACGTCTAGGTTGGTCACTGTGAATGCTAGGGAGTCCTGATCAAAGGGACTCAATTGTTACCTGTTGTCCACACATCTATTTGCTAAACTGCTTCATCGTTTACACAGAGTCAATTTGAACTCTGACCACGCTCCTTCTGCAAAGTAACAAAGGCAACTCAAGTACGCAACATAACACAATCGTCTAGGAATATGCAAAACTGATCTTAAGAATCCATCATACAGGAGGTGACAACGCTTACGTCGTCAGTTGAGGCGGCTGAGGTAAAGGCATGTGGAAACTGTCACTGCTAGTGAGCCAATAACCTTTTGTATCCGTGCCACCTCCAAACTCAACTAAACTGCGATATTCAACATGGTATCCGCCTATTTCATCCAGTATTTCTTTCATCTCTTCGCTGATGTGTATTCGAGAAACTGAAGGCAAAACGTGCTACGCTAGGATGGTGGTAAGAGAGAAGTCGTCAAGGGCAAATCTTGCTAACCGGCTCCGGACGACTCCATTTTCAGTGCTCGATTAACGGTATTACCAAAGAGACAATAACGAGGCCTTGTAAGCCCTACTACGCCAACAACACAAGGTCCTGTAAGCAACCAGATCAGCTGATCACCCAAACTGTGGTTTTAAGAAAAAGCGAACTTAGGTTGCTTCATTTAAAAGCTAGTACTTGGAAGAATTATGCATGCCACTCGCTTAGTGCTTTATACTTGTTTGAAGATATCAGCATGCGTCACTTGGTCAATAACTCACTGGGCACAAAAAGACATCAAGTCCGAAGCCACGATTATATAAAAGCGTTTTAAGCGATGCCGCACATATTTGATGATAGTGGCATGACGCGAATATCAGCGCGAAGCCAGCTGATGGATACTAGATTGATGACTTAAGTTTGATTTCAAACTATGGCCTCAGGCTGTTGTTTTACCGAAGACATTGCACAAGGACCTTTGATATTCTTTGGACCAATCAGATGCGCACCCTCCACGCGTGGAGTTTGTTAGAAATAAGTTCAGATATACATCCAACTAACCGCTATGCAGACCGATGCGCAACCTCAGGGGGACTTGCGGTAGGTGCTTGATAGTAAAGGTGCCACAAGCACTGAGCAGATCGAGAGCCATCGTGGCGACCTCAGCTGCGTGGCGTCGTCCATTACGGACTGGCAGTCCCGAAGTCACCATGTACGCATCTCCTATCGTTTCCACCTACAAGGGGCGAATCCCGCGTCTAATGTTGTGCATATCAAGCATTTCTGTTCCATCCGCGCCAGTGTGTTATTGAAAGGGACGCAGGTGTGCCGGTTGGACTAATGAGCATAGAGACATAGCGTGATCCCTTATGAATTTAGCCATCTATTTGCTCCATACGCTGAAATGCCATCCTATTTGGCCAAGTTAGACGAGCGGTCTGCGATTGGTATTTCTTCGACTTTGGTGAGGTCAAGCCAATATAAATACAAGATAGTTCTCAATTCGTTTTTCTTAGAAAAGCGTGATTTGCAGCTCACTTCATCAAAGCATGGGGCACTGGCAGGGTACTTGTGCTAATAGTCGAATGTGGTGAGTTAAGGGTCTAGCCTGTGCCAGTATGTGGACTGAGGCGCCGTCAATGTAACTCACCTTGTAGACGTCGTAGTGTGCAATTGTCTTGTCAAAGAGTGTGTACAAGTCATTGAGAAAGTCAACAACCTGCAGCGGTGTGGACATTGCAGAAATCGTTGTGAAGCCGACGATGTCGCTAATGTAGATTGATACCTCGTCGTAGGTCTCAGGTGCCACTGCAGCACCCGCCTTCAACGCCTCTGCCACAACTCTACAATTCCAAATTAATTTTACTCATCCACTTGCACAATTTTTCGGCCCTAAGTTGGCGTCATAATACACCGATGCAATCTTTACAACCAATGCTGCAGGCTCGAACCGATGCGGATGGAAACTCACGGAGGCAGTAAACGGCAAATGAGAAGTTCCTTCCTCCTCTTCTCCTTCTCCTGTTCATCCGTTCGCGCCTTCACCTCTTCTTCCAATCGACTCGAGTAGTCTTCCATCATTTTAAACATGTGCTCCACAATGTTCGTTTTTCTTGCAAAATTTGGGCATGATAATCACAAGCAATGGCAAACCTACTTTCCATTGGTCAGTCGTTGCATCTCTTCATTCAGCTCCTTGAATGTTGGTCTCATTCGAGGATTATCTGACCATGCTCGCTGAATAATGTCTCTGTAGGTCGGTGGGGCACCTACATCAAGGAGCTGAAGTGGAAAGGAGAGCAGAGGTTGGAGTGTGCTTTGCTATTAAAAGGGGATGTGGCACAGCGCAATGTTGTGTGGGCTCTTTTAGGCCATCGCAGGTCTCTATTCTCGGCGTCAAGCTCAGCTATTTTTCGCCTTCTTTGGCAGTCTTACCCTGCATTGACAATTTAGCTGCTAAATATAGCTACTACTGGTAAGGTACACATGAGCACATTAATAGGCATATTAATGCTCAGGGAGGCTGGTGACAGACTTCATCTTTTGCTTTTCCTATACTAGACATGAACAGTGCTCAGTCCCTAATTACACCTGACCACTTCGTGTGAAGGCTTTGATTTATTTATTCTGTCCCGCCTACACAACGTCGTAAAGTCAACACGGTGGTATGCTGTAGTGAGGAGAACTACTCACTTGCGGACGAAAAGGAGGATTTTCTTCGCACATTACGCGTTCTAGAATCTCTTCCACGGGTATGTCTTCTAGTCCATATGGTTTTGTCTGATAGAAGACCTCATGCATTATTATACCGAACGCATAGACATCGCCCGGTTTCGTTCCGACCAACGCCGCTGCCTCATCGCGCAGTAGCTCAGGAGCTGTCCACAATTTTTCTATGGATGCAAAACAATGGCAGAAGTTGTTCAGTGCAACTAACCTTCAGGTTTGATTGAAGGACAACTGCCAGTTAAGTTGTAGATCTTGGGGATGCCAAAGTCGGTAATTTTCAAGCCGTATCGGCAGCTGACAAGGCAATTGGTTGATTTGAGTCTCCCGTGAGCTTTGAGGCTTGTGCTGTGCATGTACTCCATTCCCTTGTTATGCCCCAACAAAGGTATTTTCACACATTAAGGACGAGGAGAGAAGAGGTATGCCTAGTGGCCATGAGACAGTACCTACTCACCCGAACAAAGTCAGTCATGAGAGAGAGCTTGAAATCCCAGTCAAATGTGATGCCTCTGCTGTTGATAACATCCTACACACGAAAGTTGCAGTAACAGGTAGGTCGACGGGAAGGCAACTGTCACATGTAGTACGGATCAAAGATAAAAATGCGTGTCATGTATCACTGCTTGAAATGTCTGTTGCACACAAATGAAGGCAGTGATAGAGCTACAGACGAGCTGTTTTTTGCAAAGTCCATTGCACAGCATTTGTGGGGCTGTGAGAGGGGGAGAGTGCAACCGCCTGCAAAATTATCATGCCTACTTTTGGTGATAAACACTTGACGGTTGAAGGGTACATTTCGCAAAATGAAACGCAGGGGCCCTTATTCATCACCTGAAGGCTTCCACGATGACAGTATTGAAAGACAAGACTGAAGGAGTCCGGTGCCACGCAGCATCCAACAAAGGCGTTGACATTTTCATGCCGCATTTCTCGCAGTTCTGCAAGGTGCTCAATCAACCGTGAGCGCAGTAGAATACGAGACAAGGCCAATTCCTTAATGTAGACTTGAACTCCCTAGGGCAACAAGCCAAGCAAAAGACGTGCCAATAGCTATTACAACACACCCGATAAGGTCACAGCATCGAATTAATTGCAAAGATATTTGCATTCATTCATATTGAATAGGAGAGCCTCGGCTGCAACGACCTGCGAATCGCTAACTGCGCACGCGATGCCAGAATTCAAGTCCCTCTATGTACAAATGGAAGGTTGGAACGATTGGGTTGTTAGCATTTAATTGCGGTGGTCGACACTCATTCTCGACTACTAAATAATAAGTTTCACTGCTGACACAAAACTAGGGCAGCCAGGAAGGCAACTGATAATGGCATGCAAAGAGCTACTAAGGAAATCTCTGACGCATGAGTGACGGCAAAATAGTGCATTACGGCTTACAGTTGCACGAAGTAGGAAACAGACGTCAAGAAGCACAAGCGGTGCCCACGATAGCCAAAACGAGGCTGTTAGCAATACCAAAGTATTCCTCGAGCTGTCATTGGCAATGCAAGACATTATATCTCACCCTACTTGCGAAATTTTACCACTAAATTTAGTTGCATTTGGAGAAAGTCGCAGGCTGTAAACTGCTTTATATGCGTCGTCAGTGTCAAATGTGTTCTGTCGGTGCTTGAATGCGATCGCTCATTCCTGACTATTTTTGGGCATCACATTACAGGAACCACGCATATCCTTTACAGCAGAAAACTGCATTGCCTAGTTCATAGAACTGCTGTGACCTTGCGTGCCTAACCCTTCTGCATTCATCTACCATCAAATGTTTAAATACCGATCGCAGCTAGCACCTTTCCATTACAACCTCCATTGTTGACAGAACCAAAACGCACATCTAACCAGGCAGTCCTCCTCTTTTGTATACAGCGTAGAGGCTCTTCACTTTCCCAACAAAGGTATTTTCACACATTAAGGACGAGAAGAGAAGAGGTATGCCTAGTGGCCATGAGACAGTACCTACTCACCCGAACAAAGTCAGTCATGAGAGAGAGCTTGAAATCCCAGTCAAATGTGATGCCTCTGCTGTTGATAACATCCTACACACGAAAGTTGCAGTAACAGGTAGGTCGACGGGAAGGCAACTGTCACATGTAGTACGGATCAAAGATAAAAATGCGTGTCATGTATCACTGCTTGAAATGTCTGTTGCACACAAATGAAGGCAGTGATAGAGCTACAGACGAGCTGATTTTGCAAAGTACGTTGCACAGCATTTGTGGGGCTATGAGAGGGGGAGAGTGCAACTGCCTGCAAAATTATCATGCCTACTTCTGGTGATACACACTTAGCGGTTGAAGGCAGATGAGATCGATGATGTTTATATGCGTCAGTGTCAAATGTGTTCTGTTGGTGCTTGAATACGATCGCCCATTCCTGACTAGCTTCCGGCATCGCATTACAGGAACCACGCATATCATTTATAGCAAGAAACTGCATTGCCTAGTTCATAGAACTGCTGTGACATTGCGTGCCTAACCCTTCTGCATTCATCTACCATCAAATATTTAAATACTGATCGCAGCTAACAACTTTCCATTAAAACATGCATTGTTGACAGAACCAAAACGCACATCTAACCAGGCAATCCTCCTCTTTTGTATACAGCGTAGAGGCTCTTCACTTATTCTCGCTGTTGCAATCGGGACTCGAGTAGTAGGCAGAAGTGAATGGGAAGAAGTGGGGGTATCTGCTCTCGACACCAGATCCAATTGCAGCTCCGAGTTTCGATGATAAACCACCCACTTTCAAAGCGTGATCACATAACCGAAATCTTGTTGATGAACTAGTCATTTACAACAGTCAGAGCTTATTATATAATTTTGAGTCAATGCTCTTCTGACTCTGTAACGTGGATGTCAGCTTCAGCGCCTAATGCGACGAGCATTTGTTGTTTTCCAAAACATTCTTCATTCTATCTTGGTGTTCCCTCTTTTGGAGGCAGAGTTTGCCATAAGCATTATAAAATGATGTTTTTCTTAACGCTTCATTGGCTTTATGGGCAATGCACTTGCAACAAATGGCATTAAAGCCTTTGCGAGCATTAGACTCAACTAGATGTGACAGAGACTAGTTTAACTCGCCCCTCTTTGCCCTCTGTTCTCCCAACTTCCTGTCTCCTCTCAATTCATTATTTATCTATTTTCCCCTCTACCGGTAATTTTGAGTCAATGCTCTTCTGACTCTGTAACGTGGAAGTCAGCTTCAGCGCCTAATGCGACGAGCATTGGTTGGTTTCCAAAACATTCTTCAGTCCATCTTGGTGAGCCCTCTATTGGAGGCAGTTAGCCATAAGCATGATAAAATGATGTTTTTCTTAACGCTTCATTGGCTTTATGGGCAATGCACTTGCAATATATGTCATTAAAGCCTTTGCGAGCATTTGACTCAACTAGATGTGACAGTGACTAGTTTAACTCGCCCCTCTTTGCCTTCTGTTCTCCCAATTTCCTGTCTTCTCTCAATTCATTATTTATCTATTTTCCCCTCTACCGGAGAGTTCAAATTACTGTCCTTGTCACCCTCATTGCAGGGTACGAGTCGGCCTGCGTATGGAATAAAGGATAATTGCCAGAAGCGCGTGTTTGCTAGTCCGACAGCAGTTGATAGAAGTGAATTGGCAATTTCTTTACTCAATCAATAAATTAGACTGCTCTTGCTTCTCCGTAAAACAACATTGAATGACATTGTCGAGGGCAAGCAGTTTCGATATGGCTGCGAATTTCAAACGAAGTACATTATTATCTGTAGTCCTTCTCATTCTATTTCGCTCCTTGCATGCACTAGGTTGCACAAAATCCATGCTAAGTAAAAAGCGCCAACAGCAGACGAATTCTGCACCCAAAAAACCATTTGCAAGGACTGTTGTCTAAAGCCAACACCAGATGTTGCTGATAGGCACCACGCGANCATTCTATTTCGCCCCTTGCATGCACTAGGGTGCACAAAATCCATGCAAAGTAAAAAGCGCCAACAGCAGACGAATTCTGCACCCAAAAAACCATTTGCAAGGACTGTTGTCCAAAGCCAACACCAGATGTTGCTGATAGGCACCACGCGACAAGAGCTACCAATCGAATCACAAGTGCCAAATGCGAAGACGACAATCACACTACCAGCCGTCATACATGCTCTTCTACGCGTTGTATCTTCTGCTATTATCCTTTCTGCTTTGCGGTGCCGTTTTTGCCATCCTGTTATTTGCCAGTGCCTCCCGCTTGTTTCGTTCCCTCCAAGCCTTTGGTCTTCTTTTCACCCTTCGCTTCCGTCGTCTACCTCTCCATCTCTTCGTCACTCCAAACCTCCCACCCTGTAATTCCAGAGGCATCAGAAGACCACAACTACAGTTGCCGCAAAAATTTTGGGCAAGCTATGACATCAACCTCTTCCATGTGCTACCTTCTCCTCCCTTCCACTTGGTTTGAGTGCATCAGTTTAACGCTATCACACCTGGTATCCAGTGTACACCATCTGGAAAAGGAGATGGTGGTCTAATGCAGATGTACTGTGGTTAAACCTCCCTCATCCCTGGCACTAGTACACTGCAGAGCTTAAAAATATTTTAAGCAGATAGCATATTAATTCAGGTAGTATGCGTGCCAGAGAAACTGGAAAGAAGATCGTCTCACCATCCACCCTCCTATGCACATAGATGCAGTGCAAAATTTGGAATCCTTGGCTCAGTGTTGCTATACGACAAAGTTGCTGCTCAGATTATGCTCGAATTCGTTGCAGCGTCAATTATTTAACAAAATCTCCATTGCATTTCTGATGAGGCCAAAAGTCGATGCGTCAGAGACCGTGTGATAGACATTTGGTTCATGCAAGTGATAACATGGTCTTATGAGGTCATCCGTGTCTGAGTAATCATACTGCCGGTTTGGATGTGGCCACTGTTTATCAGGACCCATTCACATCATACTACCACATGAATGCTTTACTGACCAGCCTTATCTGATCAGCTAATAGTCTAACCATAACAAACAGCTGTTCGTAGCAAGGACACCATCATATTGGAAGTACATCCGTTTCACAGCTGTCGCGACTGCTGCCACTTCCGTCAATCTAAAAATGTTGCGCCGTTTAGAGTGACCTCATTCGTCATTGGCGTTGTTGCGAAGCCGAATTAATACCCCAAAATTTATAACAAACCAACATATTTTACGTTTGTCAATCTAAAAATGTTGCGCCGTTTAGAGTGACCTCATTCGTCATTGGCGTTGTTGCGAAGCCGAATTAATACCCCAAAATTTATAACAAACCAACATATTTTACGTTCGGACTGGACATTACGTAGAAAACCAATGTGTTTACGTCAAGGTGAGGTCATTCTTATGCCCCCTTATGAGCGCCAATTATTTAAGCCTCGAGATCCCTGCCTAGCAATCAACCTGTGCTAGCACGCTTTAGCAACATTTTTTTGTTCCTCGCATTTCGTAATTTTTTTCCTCCTAATTACTCGCTTCTCATTATTATCATTTATCTGAATTCCACGTTATCAATGGTAGCATGCTTCCTAAGCATTTTAGGCAAAAGGTGGTTCACGACGTAATATTACAGATTTGCCGCCTGAACTGGCCCTAAAAATTGCGAATGTCTTCACATTTTGGATTTGGCTAATCTTGCCTTGGGTATTCATGCTGGAAATTGGTCTTTACAACACAGCCTATCGCCGCTGTCCTGTTTCGGCACGTTAACCAATGGGCGTGGCTAGGCATGCGCCTGTGTCAACTACTCCTTCCTCAACCATCTCCTACTTCTTTTAAGAACACTTTGGAGGCCATTCGTTATCAGAATAATCAACCTGACTCCTGCAAACAATTTTTATTATCAAATTCGCAAGACGAAGCTCGCAAATCAGTGCACCTTTGCATTTACCCGGTTTAAAACCAGCAATCGGCCCTATGTGCTTACAACAATACTTACTGGCAGAAAGAAATAAAATTGTAGAGCACCATTTAACCTCAACATCTTTAGATTGGTCTTGAGAGGCAAATTGAGCACTTCTAAAATGATGTAGTCCAAATGCAGACACGAAGTACGAATGGAACAGCAGATCACGAAGTCCAGCTTTGCCTAGTCGGGTCTCACTTACTCCAGCCTGATTTCTCCTTGCTTACTAGCGCTTCTACAATAGGTAAACGGTACTAGACATTTCAGCGTAGCCCAGTGCGTCGCCTGCTGAATCCGAAATTACAATACGAGATGTGAGGAAGCATAAGCATGATAGAGGTGCTAATTAGGCAAATGCTTGCTCCTCACCAGAAAGGAATGTGGGTTAGATCCGACTCTCTGGTGTGGATGCAGAAGAAGACCAGTTTTGCTTAGAGGGGCAAAGGAGTTAAAGAAGGGAATACTAAGGTAAGGGATTGTAAGAAAACAAAGTGACACAGGACTCTGATGTCTGAGTATCAGGCAGTATTTAAAAGTAGTATATTTTGAGATTTTATAAAGCTTTCCTGATTTCGCTATTCATTTATCTGCGTATCTCTCTGTTTACACAACTGATGTGAACATCCCTAAAGAAAACGTTTCAAGTTATGAATTGTAATGAGAATAGGGCTAAAGAAATTTCTGTGGCTATATAGATACCTCTTGGCATGCCAAATTTAAAGGGCTATTACCTGATGCGCACCAGCATAGGAGAACATAAAGCAAGACTTAGGAAGGAATTTAAGTTAGAGATCCATGATTCACTCATAATTTTGCTGATTTCCGCTTCTTCTCCATGCATTGTGCACAGCACAAATTATGAACGGTCGGTGCTCTGAAGGGATAGTGCAAGTGTCAGACTAAAAAGCAAACTTATCCATAGATACCAAGATTGTGACTGACAATTTCTGCATCAAACGCATGGATTCTCACCTCTTCTGTCCTATGCCCATAGGACTCTGAAAATATGCTTTAAGACGCTGTCACTGAGTTTAGCTATGCACCAGAAGGAATGAGAGGAAGTCCCAAATGAGATCTTCGCGTTACAGGTGTCAGGAGAGGATGCAGTTGTGGATGCAGCTGTGGTGTGATGAGTGAGGTGGAGAAACCAAAGTGGGGTTTCCACTACATTGGAGACCTAAATATTCGTCCGGAACAAAATGCATTTAGAAGCGAATAAGCAAACCCTTAACAGAAGTGAAGAGAAGAGAATGGAGACTGGAGAATCATCGAAGACCTTCAGTACATGGCATGATCGTTGATGTCTTGTTGCCCTCGGCTCTGCACTCATGGGAGCAAAATCCAACCATGCTGCCAATGTCTCTCCCAAAGTTATGACCCCTTATCCTAATTATTATACGTTAATTGGCCCACAGGGGGAGCACGCCGTCGAAGTAAACAAATGGGGAGTACACGTAGGAGCGATGACAGCGGCGAGACCAGCTATAACAGGACTACAGCACCTTCTGTGGAATAAAGTGGCACAACCCCTATCATCCTCATTGCTAGCAGCATTGTTCCTGCAATGGTGAGTGGGGACGACTTCCAATAGTTGCATATGGAACTGAAGAACCTGACTCGCATTTTACGTCTCCTTAGAGTGCTAATGTAAAAGCGCCCTCTCCTCACCCAGCACCTACTTTAGCTTTGACCTTGTCCATTTTTCCCTTAGCTGCTATTGCGAGCCCATTCAGAAGATTCCAAAAGCCTTCTCGCAGAACGAATAAAGCGGTCTTACGTAAAAGTGCGATGTTTGATAAACTGGTAAGGGTGTAATGATCTTAAAGAGATGCATGACTAAAGGGCATCAAGATGAATCCACGAGTAGATAGCTTAGATATCAATGGACTACCAAGTGGATACATCGATTTAAGGAAGGTACTCTATGTGCCCTGAACAAATGAATATGTAGCTGCTCGAATAAAAAGCCAGACAGGAGCAACCAAAAATGAACAGATAAACTCGCTGTTGCCCAGTCTATCTACCAGCAGCTGAAGCAGTCTTCCCTTGGCACGAATAAACCCACATCACTTGTGGACCTTCTCTTGCATGATTTCGACTGTACCCCCACTGCTGTCGTTAGTAACCCTTTGCAACCTGGAAAATTGTAACCACCATGACCAGACTAGGAAAATCTCACGACTGCCTCGAGACACAATTTAACACGTACTCCAGGAATGCGGAAAGAAAAAAGGCACCTCAGCAAAAGCCAAGGTTAGGGAATGGCGAGTAATGCTGGCCGTCCCAAAATTGTTTCTAATGTCTGCCATTGATTCCATAAGAATCAAAAGGCATTTAGAGTTTGGCCTTTACATTAGCTAAACCGTAAGATGGAACTTAAATTAACGAACAGCTGATTGCCACAGATTTAGAGCATAGCTGATTGACTAATTTGTCGCAGACCGCAACGACGCTAAGACCTTGACAAATACAGCAACGGTTAAGCATCAATAAATAACAATAAATCGTTTATTTGCCTGGTGATTTTAGTAACACAGGTCATTTTTCGTCGCAAGTTATTTCTTTTTCAGGCGGCTACCCAGCAAACCACCCTACACATGTAAGAAGGAGACATAGGATCGAACGTTCCATGAACTGTTGGTCCTTCTGTCTGCCACTTACTATTTCATGGCATCTGGGTAGCAGTCATATGGTCAACCTCCGTCACATCTGTTTGAATGTCAGGATAGAGGTAAACCAGTTGTTGCACAATCATCCGCGTTCCACATCCCTGTTGGATGCAATTAACATATTATCCAGAACAGGACTAGCCAAAAGAATTAACAATTCGCTTTTATTCAGAAAAACGGTCCACCTAGGAGCAATGCCTTTTGGCTTAATTAAAGCCACCAAAATCCAACTTTTCAAACCATTTGTTTAAAAAGAACACGTTCTATTAGCGACCGCCGCACTTTATCGAACACTCTGCGAAAACTAGACAAAAAGCTAGTTTTTGCTTCTGCCTTTGAACCGAGTCATGCATCGGTCACTTTCAGCCAATGAATACGAGAAATCAAAGTGACAACAGCAAGGAGTTCCGGTTGATGCGCTATCAAGCATTCCGTGATTTGGTAGGAGCAAAATCTCAAGTAATAAGCTAAAAAATGTTGCTGGACTTAATCATTCGATCTCGTTAGACATTTAATAACGACGCCGAATAGTTTGCATGCCGTCAAAAAGAGCAGTCGAGAGGTCCAGGCGACAGGCTGTGGTCATCAATAAGCCCAACGAAACGATCATCACTCAAATTGTTCAGTCGGGAACTGAGAAATGCATCCGCCATGGGTCACTTCACCGAGTACTCTAAGCACGGGTTCACTGCCAGACTACGACCACATTTATTCGCTGATCAGGCAGCAGTCTCAATATTTTTACATTTTCGCGAATAGCGACCACCTAAATGAAAGAGAAACATATGCAGAAGGTGAATGCCAGGACGCGTAGCAGTAGCATTGTAAAATAGAAATTCACGAATAAGTGGCAGCCGGCTAATAAGAGTCTTCAACGCCATTAAACCACCTTAAAATGAGAAAATTGCAAGCATTTAAGTTGCAGCATCGAGACAATTGACTAGACAAATAAAGTTTTAATTGATTTGATCAACATTTACAGCAGAAAAAGGAGTACTTGCTGTTTGAACAAAACAGTTGCCTCGAAATTCCATCCCTTCCCTTTCTGTAAGCGAACCACTTGTGTTTCTGGTCCAGCTGTTTACAGATGTCACTCGTCTCCAAGACCTCAGTTGTCTATAGTAGAAAAATTGGGTTGACTCTGCCAATTACCAATTAGCTTAGTAACGTTGCACAGAGGGTAAAATCAAAGCAGGCGCGCTGTTATTATAAGCTTCCTCATTCGCTGACACAAATGTCACCTCCAAGCCGCGAAAACAGTATCAGAACAGATAAGGGCAGCACAGTTTTAATTTTCTTCACTAATTTTGTAGCATTTAAATGGTGCTTTCAGGCTTGAATAGGTTCCCTCGTTTACACTTCTGTTGGCTTCACATTGATCGAGTTTAGCATCGTCTGCTTGGACCTCTAAAGTGGAGATTGTATTAAGTTTAACCCCTCAAATTCCAACTATAATATTCATTTAAAGTGCATTTATGAAAACAGTATCTAAAAAGGACTTCCGTCCCTTTTCATGAAGTGACTATTAGGAGGTAGTAGGAGGTTAGCAGAAGAAACCGCGTACCATTGGGTCTACAGTTCTTACTCCTAAATTGGCTTAATCATTTGGCAAATACCTCAGTTCAGTTGACATTGTAAATGTTTGTAGGGAAATTCCAAAGTGGGAGTGGTTACACTTTCAGCACATACCTCATTCGTACATCCACCAGTGGAAGTGGATAGGGAAAAGGGAATGCAAAGCACTGCATTCACGATCGCAAACACCGAGCTTTGAAAGTATCTGTAATGCTACTAGGCATTATTTTAAGCAAATAAAATTTGATCTTCCTTTTTCATCGATTGCAAAAACCCAAGCTATGGTAATTTGCCTTTGTGTTCAAATAAAGAAAAGTGCCTAGTAATCCTGTATCGTAAAACGCATGACTGTGGCCTGACAGCTAGACGTCTCCCTTTTTCTGTACGCTGTTGTATAATGCAGACAAATTTGTTTCATGCATTTCACGTTAAAGGTATTGGTGCTTCTACTTGTGCTCATCAAGGGTTAAGGTTAATTATGACTGTGAAGCATTTGTAGTGAGACTCACCACGCTTGCCAGCATCCTCGTTTGTAGGCAACGATTGAATAATGTAACTCTAATCATCACAGTGCGTTAAAATAGCAGTTTTTTTAACAGTACTTTGGTTATTATCTGACGTAAAGGAGACCGCTTATTTAACGATCTTGTAATTGCGATTACTTTGTTTCACATGACCTTTATTTTAGCTTTGCATCTTTCCTTGGGTCATGAAAAGTTCTATCTTGGTGCAATTTGCAAACGAATTTTTATTTAACAACGCAAGTCATGCTTTTGTCTAACCGCATTAAAGGCTACATAAAAGCTTTTACTTGGCTCAAACGTCATTATGTCTGTTTTTAGTGATTTCGTTATTTTTAGGAGGGACAAACCCTTGCGGATAGCAGGGGTTTGAACCATTAACTTTCAGCTCTTTATGAGGGTAAGCCAACCGATCGCAACATGTGCTGGCGACTACTTACATAACCGTGCTGAGCGCGAGACGTCCCGGGGCTAAGTTAATGGCAAAGGTATACATAACACTCAGTTGGAATAGCTATGATGCATGCGGTTGGACGCAACAGCGTGGGAAAAAGTAGCCACAACCACATCAGTGATCTGCCAGATCTAAAGTTCTGTTTCCGGTAAGAACAAATCCAGCACCCACTAGACCAGTTCCATGGCGTAGGGAAATTCACGGCACTTAGTTACAGTGAAGTGACTGTCCCCGCGCTGATTATCTAATTTTTGGACTGTCTTTCAGTGGTCAGATATGGACAGGCAGGTAGGGCAATAAGAATAAAAAATGAGGGTCAATTGGTGGTAGAACTAATCGAGCTTCACGCCATCCTCCTAATACGAGACGCTAGGAATATTGCTCTCTTGAGCACTAGCGCTGTGGTCCCTCTTCTTATTCAGATAGGATCAATTGCCTCGATCCAACACCAGTTGAATTCTATAAATTGTTTTCTCAACAGTCAGTCAACTAAAGAGGTGGACCTAATAGAAATAAAGGAGTAAGAGGATGAGTGAATCATCTGATTTTTTTAGCAAACACTTAATTAATCGGTCAGTCAAATATCAAGGCCAGTCATTGCCCCACCCGCAACCGTATAATTTCTCTCAGTCTTCCAATCTTACAACTTGTACTCTGCTAGCAACACCATCGTCTCCCAAAGCTGTCACCAAACAAGTTGGCAAGTTCCTCTACTTTCCTCATTGCAGTTTTCAGCCATCATAAATTCCTAACCTCGTTCACGAAAATAACACAGTGAACAATCTCAGCAACCAAAACCAACCAGTCCGGGACAATGATAACGCAATTATATTGGTGGGGAGTGTTGACTTGTTTGACCACCTAGCATAGATGAGCCAGTGGTAAAGTTTGGATAAGCAGATAGGCTGGTGGCACTTACCACCCTCTCAGATGGGATTCGATGCTATCACTTCGTCACCTCCAATGGCGGTCATGCTACTGTTGGAGAGCAGAACATCAAACACACAAGGGATAAAAGAGGTTGTAGAATTACAAGTGTTACCAGACTATCCCTTTGAACTAGTAAGAATAACGGTTGTCTGGCACTTTGGGGCGAATGGAAAATGTAGACCCAAGGAATAGACGGGTTGATTTCGCATTATTCTGCTTACACGATTCGCTAGACAACCCACACATGTTAACATTCCGACAGGCGGAAGTGACTCAAGACGACGTAGAGAAGGTGACGCAGAGGCTACCTTCAACACCTAATAGAACGATCATCAAATAGTTGATTTTTAAAACATTTTTGACCTGTCTCAATGATCTGTCTGTGGAAGGCAGGGGTGATAATGAACTCAATGGATTGATGTGCTCTTAAACATTTGTCTTGGGTCTTTGGGCAGCGCACTTCAAAATAAATGACGTCAAAGCCTATGGGAGCATCAAACTCAACAAAATGTGGCAGTGACTACAGCAGCTCTCCTCTCCTTACTTTCCATCCTTAAACCTCTCGCCCTTCTCTATACTAACCAATCACTTTTCACTGCCATTTTCCTCCCTGGTGCAAGGCTACAATTGTTCTAAGCATGAAGGTAAACATATTCTATGGAAACGGACCTGCGTTAGATCCGTAGCAAGTGGTGGCGGTACACTCGCCGACCTCTTTACTCAACTTATACCATGCACATCTTTACTCATCCCAAACGCCCGAACAGCTCATACTCACAGAACAGCATCAAGAGAAGGGTTCGAAATCATGAAAACTCGACAAGGCGGAGTGTTTCTTTACAGCACACTTGTACAAATGATCCTTTTTATTCTTTTCGACTCCTCCACATGCACTAAGTTGCAAAAAATTCACAATAGCAGATGAAGCCGACGCCAAACGGTACTAAAATTTACCACACGAAAAGTGCCACTTATTGGTTTACAAGCGCCAGACTCCAAAAAGTCAAATGCACTGCCAACGGCCAGGCATGTTCTTTTACGGGCCGCATTATCAGCTGTTATTTGTACTGATTCTCAGTGTCGTTCCTACCATTCGGTTACTCGTTAGCTCTATCCGCCTGCTTCCTTCCATCCTCTACTTCCATTACCTATCTCTTTATCTTCTCATCATTCTTAGCATCGAAGCTTGAATTTTTTAGGACTCAAAGGGCTAGAACAGTCTGAACTCCTAAACATTAAATGTGAATAGTGCTACCGACTGCTCTTCCTCCAATTTTGCGATATTTTCCACTCTCTCTCATTTCGTATGCGTACAAGGAGCCTGTTGGTCAGTCGGGACTGAATCCATGATCTGCCTAGGTACGACCGACCGCTCTGGCAGTTTACGTAATAGTGTGTGAAATTCCATGTTCCGTATGCCAACGACTCCGACTACGGAGCTCCTACTAATTTAATTTTAGTAGCTTGGGTGTATTATCAAGTACCACCTATGTAATGATGGATGTCTAGGTCAACTTCACATTACAATTTGGTGTAAAAAAAAATCGCTCTTGGTCACTTTATTCAAATTCTTCAAACTGCATACACAAACCCGAAGGAGTTAATCTCTGCATATTTGTTCAAACTTTATTTTATTTCTGATTCAATGAACGCATCGACAGATGATCGCTCACTATCTGATCAGTCATGCTGTTCGACTGCAATAGTTAAAGGCTGTTGTTGTGTCGGCTAAGGAGCAAAAAAGCAAACTCTGCATGACTACTGTACTTTCCTTTATTGTTGACGCAATGTGCAAGTAACGTGGTCATCCACCCCCTCTCCGGATGTTGTTCTAATCTTGCAGCGTCCATTACGGGGACTCAAAGTGCATTCAAATCAGCCAACGTCAACGGCGATAAAATGAGTAAGATCAGAGTATTGTATGAAGAAGATGCGCTGGTACCAAAGAAGGAGCGCTTTATTTTATGCTCCGCTTATCACAGAGATGGTGGCGGAAACTGAGGCACATGGAGAGATGAAATCCACTTCTGTCGTCATTAGGTATTTGGGGAGAAGTAGCTGTATTCATTGGCTTAATGAATGGTTAGAAACCCTTATTTTTATCATTGCCGTATTCTGTGTAAACCTTTGAGATGCTAAGGCCAGTGAAGGCTGTCTCGTGTTTATTAAAAATAATCCCGATCTCTGCTACAGAGCAAGGGTTAAGAATCAGCCATTGAGCACTACTTTGGGTGCGATTAAGCCATTGTTGCTAATTTTCTGCTAGCAAAGCTGATTTTCTGCTTTGAATTAAGACTTGTGATGCAGCATTCTCGTTGTTTCAGATGGTTTTCAGGGCTTTCATTGATTAAGAGGACAAAGAATTGTTCACAAACGTAAGAATAATCAGAGTGGGCGTAGAGACTATTGTTAGCACTGTAACAAGACCGTGTTTGTGTTATCCAAACAGTTAGTTGCATATGTTATAGGAATTATCTTTTTTGCTGTTTTTTCCACGAGAAACCCTTTTATGCAACTTTTTACCTTGGAGCTGAAGTGGAACTTCTGCATGGTAATAAAAGTAACGTTTTAGAGAGAATACCAAGATGCTTTGTTAGAGGAATTGCTTCTGCACTTTACGATATGCATCTCCTACTATGTCTTACAAAAATAATTGCAAATACTAACAAGAACTAGTTCTAAACAGCCTTGCGTGCCCTTCACTGCAAACAACAACTTGACAGCTTTCTGCACCTTGTACTAGGCAACAGTAGGTTGCTTAAAACATTGAGTTCCTCATTTGGAAGTGGTGTGGCTATGGTCCCGTACAAAATCAGACTAAATCTGTTCTTATTTAGGATACCCTTCTAAAGCTTATTGCATTTAAATTTTCTAAAGTGATTTGCCACTGTTAAAAATCCATTTCCACATCCCGTTCGCCTGAATGCTTGTCAAATTATGGAAAATAATTTGGAATAAAATGCATTTGTACGCCCATAGCAGCGGTTTCATTCATGAGAGAATGCATTACAATAAAACTATCAGGCATTCGTAGAAATCAGTGTAACAGGAACTCTACCACAGAGAGCATTTGTATACATTACTTAAATTTTTTCAGTGCCAATGAAAGATTTACCTAGGAACAGGATTTTGAAGCTGATTATCCAGCTTAATTAAGAAAAACTGTTCAATAAATTTTGGCTAAGTTTTTCTTATGGAAGCACTTATACCCCCTGAAATTTCATGCAGAGAATCTCACTATCTTTTGAAACACGTGTAGCTGACTTCAGTGGCAATATTTAACAGTCACTACTATCTAGCGGTTAGACTTGTATCCGCTTGCTGACTACACCACAGAGGACATTTAAATGCTAGGAATTACACCCTTTGCATGCGCGTTTCCTCGCCATAATTTGTGTTCATCATCAATGTCACCAGAAGTTGGCTACGCCTTCGTAAAAGACAGTGACCCACTCACTGATAACTACTGGAAAATCTCCAAAATCATAGCGATGGATAGTGGATTTCCCTTTGCATTGTCCAATTCGTATGCAATTAATGAGCTTCTTCATAGACATGTTATGAAGGTTCCACGCACCCTACAAAAAATTGCTTAATGCGCCTAAATAGAAACAAATGGGAGTGGTGTTAGAAGAATAAGCTAACAGAAATTGGCAACGCGATGGAGATGCTAGTCACGCCGGCAATTCCATAGAAGCAGCCATCACAGTTATTTTGGTTAGATGCTACCATGCTAATATAATGCCTCGTCTAATAAATTAAGTCATTCCTGAAGTCAACGTACCAACTATGATAACAAGTTGCTAATGTGCTATGACATGAGGCACAGACCATTTTATCCTCTAAACAATGTGAATTGCCTATGACATAATTTTGTTTAATTTAATCAATTCGTACAGCAGTACGATTTTTACTTAATGATTCTGCGGTGGCATGCATACATTCTTGCCAAATTATATGGCTGGAGCTTTTCAACTCAAAATGTTACTTATTGAGTAAAAGTAGCTGCGAAATTGGTGGTTTTCCAGACTCAGTGAACTTTTGTCATTGCTTACCATGTCACCTCAAGCACACGTTCTCTATTTTGCCCACGCTTGTTAGCCTATAATTGTACCCCAAATCTTGCAAAAGTCAATAAGACTTCACAAAATGTAGTAGAGCCAAGGCGTGCAAGAGAAAAAGTGATATGGAATGGTTTCCAGTTGCGTGTGCGCACACTTGTGGAAATGGTGTGAAAACTAATTAAATCTTCGACTCGTCCTGCAAACATTTATATAAAAACCAGGATTTGCCCTCCCCCTACGTGCATGTCCGTACCTGCCGGAAACGTATGTAGCTTTTCTGTTTTTAAACATTACATGCTCAAATGTGTGCATCGATAAAATATTAATGCAATGCTGCGTCATTTGCCTCATATTTTGAGCAAATCGCTCCTGTACATCACACAGGAGGAGCCAATTCATTATAAGCAATGATAGAATAAAGTTATCTTAGGCTTTATTTAACAAATGCAGAGCATTCGCTGGTTTTCAGAGCGGGACAGCCTAATGTAATGATATGCCTGCACAGTTCGTGCTTGCGCGACTCTAAGTGAAACACTTAAAAATATATTTTGGTGGCTCATTTGCATCAATAGGGTTCTGAAGTAAGGACGCACTATCGCAGTTAAATAAGCGGTGCTTAAATTTTTTGGTGCCACTCCGGAAAAGACCGGAATTACTTGCTGACATGAAGCAACCACGACGTACCGTATTTTCTCACTCAGTCGTTGATATTCAATTAATCGAATGCTGGAGAAGTTTCATGTTGTCCGTTAAATTGCGTGGGTTTTAGGCAACAGCATTTGGATTCTCAGTAAATGTAATTAACCTAAAATTTTGCATGCACTAGGCGGGTGAAGTAGGTGGTGGAGTAGCACTACAACCTGTATAATAGAGTGCGAGTGCCTACGAGAAGGTGGTCAGAGATAAACATGAAAAGATTTAATCTCCAACGACACCAGGCTAAAGTTTTAACGTGTGCGCTCTGATGAGCCGAAATAGTGGCTACAGCGATCTATTTAAAGCGAGTGTTCCTGTTTAACCTCCTCAACCTTGATAGCCTATCCAAGTTCTTTGCCAAATATATGGCTGGAATAGCAAACCCACTGCAAAAACCAAGAGGAATTTATCAGCTCAACTATTAATCTAAATAGACCATAAGTATTGAGGATACGTTATTGTTTGCGTGAGCACTGAGTCGATGTGCTCTTTGGTCTTATGTTTTCATTGGGACTCAAGCCCTACTCGCTGTGATGGTGGATGTTTTGGAACTTGCACTGTTAGCAGTCAGATGCGCTATTATGGACTAAAGCACGTCCTCGCGCTTGTTTAATCCTCCACATTACGAAATCGCTGTGAGACACCCTGCTCCACATTTAATTTTAACATGCGTCCGGCCGCAAAATATTCTTAATTACTGAGACAAGTAACGAAACGCAATGCGGAAAGTAACTTAGTTACTGTTCCCTGTAAGCCGTGTGTACAATCCGTGTACCTCTTTCGCAGGGGCAAATTGCTCATCGCCAATTATAATAGGTAAGGATGTTTTGTCAAGTAAGTGGCATTTACTCACCTTACTCGCCGTTCTATCGGGAATTTCGATTGTGTACTTTTCCTTTCTACAACGCCTTTCAGGCTATTAAAATTCTGCGGTGAAAAACGCTGGCACGTTTGTTGCTGTATCTTCAGATGCAAAAGTTAATTAAACAGTATATAGGCTCATTGTAAGGATGGACCAACATTCAACTGTACACGAATCGCAGCAATTGGCCTTGTGTGCTAACAATATGAGTTCAGGTTATTTAGCAAACTTGGTACCACATTAATTCATGCAGCTATTGTAACCACAGTTTTACTCCAATACACTTCTGACGCTTTTAAGGAATGTATGCCATCGTTCCATACAAATCACTGAATTGACAAGGAAGGGATGCTTTCAGCTAACCACACTTAAACTTTAAGGTTACCCTTGGCTAAATGCATGGCATTTATCCTAAAATTGATGCAAATCTGAGGAGTGCTTACGGCTTTTAAATAACAAAAAGGGAAACATTGATTGTGGCAGTATTTTACCTGCTGGTGTAACAGAGCCAGTAGTTAAAAGCTATCAAAGGACTTACATTTCACCGATGCATCCCATGCGCCCAGAATGAGATCTCCAAGGGCGAGGCTAATGCAGGCTAATGTACAGGCGTCTAGCCATTTTCGAGCAGCTGCAAGCAGTAATCAAGGATGCTGTCAACCGTCACACGTTCAAGGCAACAGAGAAGTAGAGAAGGGCTTGTGCAATGGTGACTAGCTCCTTCGCCTTATGGCATGCAGAGGCTTCCTCATAAGCGTTGGTGTAAAACATCCTCGGTCGTGTTTGATATTCACCAATGCTGCTATCATCTCCACGGCTGCGCACACGGTGACCACTATTGCGGCTTTTGCACACATCACCATGCTTACTACTGCCCACATTGTGAAGCCTTCACAGCTCCACACCACGGTGTTCAGTTCCACGAGTACGAAAATGGCCAGCTTCCACGCTTTGTTTCCTTGGTTGCCTCAGCTTTCTTTGAACCTGACTTGTGTGCTGAGGTGCGTCCGCCTGTACATCAATCGCCCTGTCCCTAATCGTTCCTCATGATACCCATTCTCATTGCACCTTTGGCCCTACATCTGTGCTTGCCTATCTCGAACAGCACTCTCAAGATTTTCTCTTTAGGGTGATGCCTTATTTGATGTCCGATGTATACAAATGCATGTGTCAGTAAGAGATCAAGCAAACACTTTTATTTATGTCTCGGCGTAAAAAGGAAGTAACCTACTGACATCAAGCGCTTAATAGCTGTTAATGATTTGTCTCTACACCAACGAGGTACATATTGGCCCTAATAACTCTCACTGCGCAGGCGATGTGATGGCCAGTTCAATAAGTACGACTTTTAGTGCAACTGTATTGTTTATTCGCCTGCACTACGTACTGGCCACACGCATGGTCCCTTCGATATTGCTCCAAATGCCAAATAGGAAATAAAAATTTTCTCGCTAAATTAGCAAGTCATGCGTTGGAACTATGCATAAATGCAATGCAGTTCTCGCCCGAATTTCCCTTTTTAGGCGCACTTTCACTTTTAATCGTCTAAAAATTGGCAAGATTTGAACTACTGCAATCCAGCACACTGAGCCTTTGAAAATGCCGCAAAACACATCCATGTCAAAAATAGGAAAACCTCCGTTGTATCGTCAAACTGTCTGTAGGACTGCTAAGTGAGTGCGGGAAATGAGTTGCTGATTGTAAACATTGTTTAGTTAAAAGAACTAGCATTTTGTCTCAGCGTGAGTTTAGATTTTTGAATTAATGCAATAGATACAAAATGAAGGGGCCACAAATATGTTTAGTGGTCTTGATGATTGTTTTTGCCAGTTTGCCAAGAATACGCCGATTTTTTAGCTCTCCTTCTCAACATGAAGTTTACTCCTCAATATGCCTTCTTTGCAGCATTGCCTATGTAATTCTCACTTCTAGAGGATCGCAGCGCAGAGGAGTGCACATACTTTGCTGTGTTTGCTTCCATTTCTCACATTTGTTCTGACCTATACAAATGTGCAAGGATTCTATAGGTGATACACACAAAGACATTCATGAAACATAGCACTTAAGACGATGAAACTAGTCATGCAATCACATCGACGCAAATTGCAGTAGATGCAACCTTGCAACCTTGTGCCACTTCGACTTTCACCGGTATTTTTAACAATGCCTCCAATTAAAAATCATGCGCCAGATCCAGCGCAAAGTAAAAGTCCCTTGCAGCATAAAAGCATAGATCCATAAACAACTATTTGATGGTTTCAAGCTGAGGGGCTGATGGGCCCATTAGAAAGCATGCTTTGAAAGATATTAGATTCAATTCAAATGCACCAATTACCTCATAATTAATTACAATACATCATTTGATCATCTTTTGTGAATCGAATTATTGTTTTCCTCGCAAAAGGCACTCTTGAAGCAGTGCGAAATTGGATGCATTTTCATTAATAGCGTCTACTTTTGATGTGTCCTTTTACGGCGAAGTGAAGGCATCAAATGCCTAAAAACAAGAGACCTGTTGACTTTCGACCAAAATGTACCATTTTCCACATTATCAATGGAATTGTAAACGTTATTTTGGGAAAAATAGTGGGTGCTAATTATGGAAGATGCCGGGTGCTATGACTTCAGCATTGACAGCTTCAGGCTTTACTTACTGCTCAAAGAGCACGATCACTATTTCTTACTTGATAAGACTATAAGACTATAAAGTCGCCAGTTGCTGTGGCACAGCACTACCTCATTACCATCCTGAATTTTTGAAGTTGGCACTTCAAGTAGGTTCTCTGACTAGAGACCAGCAGAAAAAAGGAAAGGCGAGACAGAAAGCGGTGAATAGGTATGTCCAGATTTCAACCGACCCCACCCTTCGTAAAGAGGCCTTTATAAACGAGTGTCTATAGAGCATGCCATGACTGAGTCTAGTAATCTCTGGTCGTGTCGCAAGAGTTGTGCTCCATGATTTTATTTAGCGGCCATAGTCAAACGCACTGAACGCCAAATAGCAAAGTTGAATGAGACTATCTTTACGAAGAGCAAACATGGCAGGACCGATCTGAACGTCAAAGAAAAGATTAAAGTATGGAATAAAGTGATGATATCGAAAGAAAAGTAGTAACTTATCGGCTACTTTCTGCCATTTCCTGATATACATAAATAAGTACAATTACAACCATTAAGACTCTACACTTTTGCGCTTTCCGGGGCAAAGGATGTCAGCAGCTACGACCTCGAGAACGACGGCACAGGTAAGCTCGACCACATCTCTGGTATTCAGTGCTTTACTCATTCTTCTGCGAAACATTATTAGCAGGTTCTGATGCGCCTGGTTGGCCAGCGAAGGCACCCGTCGACTGACGTTTAACGAAAGTCCTGGTTTTGGCCGTACGTGCACAAATTCCTCAAGCTCAATATCTTCCATGCTCTATGCGTCAACCTAAATGAGCATTGCACTAAAAAAGGGAACACTCGCTAAAGCGCTTTAAAATTTTCATCGCCTCACTAATGGAATCTGGGCGTTAACAAATTGGAACTAATTGGCACAACTTAAACAGGCAAGTGGATAGGGTAGGTGCACATTCACTTGGCGAAATCGACACCCAATTTCCCAGGATTTGTCGAACTATATGTGCCTATCAAAATCTATTCAATTCAGCTGCAGCATCTTAGGCAGATTGCAGGAGGCTGCAAACGGCAAACATCCAGAAAAGAAGCCTTGGTATTAATCGGTGGAAGAACAAATTACTATTGCGCTTGAGGTAGTGTACATGGAAAAGGATAGGAAATGAAGAGGCTGTAAGAAATTGTGGGGGTAGCTTTTGAATCAGTAACTACGTGCATACATACAAGTGCATAGATACATAATCTCATCACCAAAACTTCTGCACGCATATCCGAATACTCATTGCAGTCGTAGAACTGCGCAAGTTGTAGCAAGATCGAATAATTGCATGTTAGTGCTTGCGCGCGCGCAAGTATTGTGCGATCATGAAATTATTGCTGGTGGAAATATGTGTAAATGTATGACCGTGTGGACGTTCCGGTGCCACATACATGCGTACGCAACTGATTTTACTGTTTCAAAGTGCCTGTAAGGCTGCACGGTCCCTGTCACCTCATCGCACTTGTTAAGAGCTGGCAAGAAGCCAAGCCCTTGCAAGCATAGATATCGACTTCCGAGAGCAGTTTCAGCCACTCTTAATTCTTTGGTTTTGAGACCTCTTTTATGCACACTACTCCAATTGCAATTCTGACTTTGCTTTCCAGTTTCGGAGGAGAACAGCCAACCTAGACTTATTTTCCAGAAATTGCTTCACGCAGCACAGGTATCTAAGCTGTTCTAGGGTTACTAATTGCAGCCAATTGGGTGCCCACTCGCATCTTACACTTAAAATAAAGTAGTTATGATGAGCACGCAGACATGTTCGCCAAGTTTTAGCACCATTTTCATGTCTATTTGCTGGCTTAATTCGCGCCGATCAATCTCAGATCGTTAACGCCCAGATTCCATTCCTACGGCGGTGAAAACTTCCCATGTCCTTTATCTAGTTTTTCACGTTGATGCGTAGAGCATAAAAGAATGAATTTGAGTAATGCTCACACCCACGGCCAAAATCAGAGATGAGACGGAATTTAACACCACAGTTCGTCCACTGGCAGTTGGAGCCGACATTTGCGCCAATCTTTACATGTGGTGAAACTTGAGTTTCTCTTCAATTTGTAAATCATAACTAAATTTCAGCCAAATATCTTTTTATCGGCTGTGTGGCAGATGCGAATGAGTAAATAGGAACCCCTCTTGGCAAATACGATTGCTGTTGGTGCACACGCTAATCCAAATTGACCGAAAATTGCGTTGGTGTTTTTCGATGAGTTGTCCTGTATGGTTTATCAAGCGGAGCATAAGCCTTCAACTATTCGCGGGTCATTTTACAAGTCTTTCCTGATCATCTTTACTGCATAATTACATTAGCAGCGATGCAAAATTGGAAAGGAAACTAAGGCAGATTATTCGTGGTGGTGAGGAGGCGTGATCAAGATATTTGCAGAAATCGGAAAATCAGAACTAAAACACTTTATCATCACTGGCTTAGCCTAACTTATGTTTTTCACTCCATTCCATTGCCATCCAATCTTACCAAGTACAGAAACAAGGTGTGTGATAATTTGGTTCTAAACGTTTGGTCTTTATCTCAGCTCCGTGTGCTACTCTACACTTAGGCACCTCTATCGCTTTATCGTACCTTTCTTGCGTCTAACTGCTTTAAATACCAATGCGTTAATGCTATTTCCTTGTAATTACCTAGCATATTCTGCCTTGAAATACGAAAGCAATCGAGCCGGTTTGCAGGAAAGAAGGCAGTGTAGAACAGCATAGGCACTGATGGGTGATTACGTGACATTATGAACGTTGCTAAGGTAAAGGGCACCGGGTTGCTAAAGCAGCTCAAAATAATTTTAAGCTCATCTATTGAAAACAGCCTCATTCGTAAGCATAATAATTATTTCGATAGATGGGCAATTAAATCGCTCAATAATGGAAAAAAT
The DNA here is from genome assembly GCA_001693035.2 of Taenia asiatica. Classification (NCBI taxonomy): domain Eukaryota; kingdom Metazoa; phylum Platyhelminthes; class Cestoda; order Cyclophyllidea; family Taeniidae; genus Taenia; species Taenia asiatica. The sequence goes on along the minus strand of LWMJ02000187.1, from coordinate 27,852 downwards.
ATAGATGAGTGGATATTATCAGCCATCTTACGCATCTGCTTTCAAGGCTCCATAAATGTTGGTGCGAGTGCGTTGTGTTTAAATGGATGGCAGAAGTTTTGTGAACTACGCCACAAACCAAGAAAAATATCACGGCAGCAAAGCCTTCACATTCCATATAGTAGAAACACCGAACTGACTTAGAAGCTGACTCTAATAAATCACCGAACCGGCTCAAATAGTGATCGATTCGATTACAGACGGCACACATCGGCATGCCGGAAAGTCAGCCTGAAGGAGCAGACGTTTCATTTCAGATTTACCTAGACACTTATTTAGCTTTGTCTTCTTTCCTTTCGCTTTTATCTGTACGCAATTAGTGACAATGCGTCTTTCACTTAGGGTTCATCAAATACATTTTGTGTTTTAAAATGGCTGAGTTGCGGCATATTTAAAGGAAATTGAATTTTTAATTGCAATGAGGCAAAGGTGAAATTTAGATCAGTCGGATGCATAGTTGGAGATAAATCTAGTCTACCTAGGAAGGTTTTGCGCTAGGACATTTAGTGTACCCCTTGCAACTGAATCCCTTATTATTTTAACAGTGCCGGTACTTCTTTCTATGTTCAACTGCAGTTGCTCAGTGTATGTCGCTGGTTTTACATTGTCTGTATGCGTGTACAGTACCAGTGCAGTTCCCTTGCACGAAAATGCTAAGCAGAGCTTGAAAGGGACTGAAGGAAGAGGCGCTGGCATGTTGTGTCGAGCAATTGGCATGACAAAGCAAAAAGCTGATTTATACAGTGACAGCAAATGCGTACATAAACCGTTACACAGATATTTAATGCAAGTACACGATGCAGAAACAGTTACTAAGAAATACTATCCTCATCGTTTGTTAGCTCTTGGTCGAAATTTGCTAAGTACAACTGTGCGTTTGCGCTAGTGGTCTTAATTTAAGCGTCCAATTATGCCATCTTTCTCTCTAACCCCTCTTGAACGACATAAAATTCAAATCTATCATAAGTCGGGTCAACACTTATCGGTAGGCTAGCTAATTCGTTGGCTAGCGCTATCACTGTGTCACTATTTTCAGGTTTGCTGATTTAATGGCATTTAATTTGCCATCTATTTGGACATCACCTCACAGGCTTTACCCTCTTCTCCAGCCACCTTTAATCCGGGTCAATGAGAAAAGATGGAGTGAAGGTTTTAGGAAAGGGTAGTTCCACAGATGCAGGCGATCACCAAGAAGAGATAACAAAGGATGACTTAGGGAGATGCAATGCTACTAAGAGCGTCAGGGAGGATGGAGACAAATTTCGGCACGGATGATGGGCAGCACAAACTCTTCTTCATCAAGTCGATTCCTGCTGACCACGATGAAGCCATATTAGTATTTTAAACACGTCTAGTTCCTTCTTGCCACAATATCACTCTGTACTCACATGCAAACCTCTCTCACCTCACCCTCTCCCCCTCTGCCTTCTGTTTTATTCCCTATCCAGTAGCACGCGCGAGGAGTTTAACAAAACAGTCGAACAGAATATTCCTGGTATCACAACAACTAACAGCACAAGCAGGCATAATCTAAAGCAAGTGCTCAAAAGGTTTTCGAAGTAAAGGCACTTTATCAACTGCGATACTTTATGGTTAAATTTGTTAACAATTAAGACTTACATGCATTTTAAGGCGATGCTGCCTAGCCAAGTGAATTATAGTCAAAATTAGGTTTTTAGGCCTGTTGCATAAGCAGCAAAAAAAGAGCCATTTGGCTAAAATAAAAATGTAGTTGTTTAATCCTATCTTTTGTCATGCACATACTGATTTATAGCGGTTGGTAGTGTTGCGATATTAACTAATTGTGACGAAGGATGAGTGATTTGATACTTTCTTGTGTCGTATATGCTTCATTTTTAAGCAAAGTCGCCTAATGAGCATATGGGTTTGCAACTAGGGAGCAACCGAGCTATTCCAGACCAGAACTTTCGTAAGACTTCAATCTCTTGCTCTGTGGGAAAGGTGTTGCCAACTTTGGAAAAATGTACACACAGCATTGCGTGCCTGCATCAGTAAATGGATGTAGAAGCTCGACTATCCTGCACAACCTAGCACTAAGCCTTGTTGCCTTACCCCATTTCATCACCAAAATGGCTTCCTGCTCTTTTTAGCGGATGTTGGCCTAATCTTGCAGCGTCCATTACGGGGACCCAAAGTGCACACAAATCAGCCCATCGCAAAGGCGATGAAATAAGTGAGGTCAGGGTAGTGTATGAAGAAGATGCGCTGGTGCCACTGAAGGAGCGCTTCGTTTCCTGCTCTGCTTATCACGCTACGGAGATTCTATCTTTGTGGCTGGCCTAAAGTACTCGCTTCACTTTATGGGTTCTTCACATGGGCATCTGCATTTAGGTATGGCACTGATGCAGAAGTAAAGCCCTTGAAGTGAATCTTCCCCATGGATTTTACCTAACGAAATAAACGTCAGGTCTCTGACTGAATGATTAGCAGAATCAACCAACTCTATGAAGGAATGAAAAAGCTCTTCGCCACTAGCGTAACTCCTCTTAGTCATAATTAACCGTTGTTCCCACAGTTCCTATTTGCTCACTATTTATCAATGCATCATAGAAGCTCGAGCTAGTGAACCAGATAGATACAATAACAGACAGTGACTCTTGAACTATTGCCCGCTTACATTCTAGTCACAGTCAGAGGTAGGATGCATTTGTACGTGCACTTGATCAGCATTTATGCCGCTCTTGGGCTAATAGGAAGTAGATCTGTCAATTTGTATGCATCACAAAGCACGGTCGAAAGGAATGGGAGACTCATTGACACGAGTCGTGGAATAGTCGAAACTCCTGATAAATGCAACCCGAGGAGAGGATTGTAAATAAGTCTGCAATGCGTCTCCAGAAAGAGGCGAAGAAGAGACGCAAGCAGACATGTAATTAGAAAGGAAAAAAAAGACAATAAGAAAGGGATCAGAAAGGATGAGGCACATGCTATAAATGACGGTCTCCTTGATGGGGCGGAGGGTGCGCATAGAAGGCTGCGTAAGAGATCAAGACTATTCCACACCTTGGTCGCCGGCCCCGGTGGCATCTGCCCTGACGCCGATAACGATGCCATCACCGACAATGCAACGCCGGTTTTCCACGTTGCAATGCGGTACAAAAAGATGGTATATTAGGCTTCTTGGTTAATCTAACACCTCAACTCCGTCATATGCATGCCATGTAGTGCTATTTTCAGCTCTTTGATAATTCGTGGCCCTAGTTTATTTTGGGTTTTGGCATCTTTGCAGTAGAATTTAGGAGAGTTTGAACATTTTTCCATCCACCACACATTCTTCTTTCGCATGGACTCGCCGCTGCCATGTTGAAGGTCAAGTCACCAAGCAACTGTGAGGTAAACTCTTCAGTGCTAAAGAGCTTTTAGCTCTGCGTAGAACTCACTAGGCTTAAGAGTAATTAGTGATTTGATGTAGGGCACACATCACATGCTGTGGTGGGTTCCTTTGATAGCAACTGTTAAACGAAAACTTTTAAGCACCTACTGCAAGCGCCAAGATTAGTAGCGCAACATCGAACAAGTAGATGAAAATAAAGCCCTTAAAATGCTTGGTATGGTAAAGGTCTTCTTAACAAACTACTTTACAATCTGTGCAGAAGAAGCAAAACCGAATGATGGCTTGGTATTTGGAAGACACAACGAGGTATCAAGTGAAGTCAGGTAAACTTTGATCGCATGACTTCAATTCTAAAAGTTCTTGGTCAAAAGCGCGACCACTGCTCCTCTGCACTTTAATCACACATTAGGTTAAAAGGCAGATTCAGGCGGTTCTCTTGCTCACTCACTAAGATCGCCGTAAGTTCCTCAACGGAATGGATGAGTACATATGTGCACTATGCTCCGCGATATTTAGAAGCATCACCTCTTGCCTTGTACACGTGCGTCGCGATCAGCATGGTAGGCAGATTTCATTTCTGTTTGCACATATGCTACTGTGTGCATAAATACATGCACAACAAAAACCTGTATCCGTGGATGGATGTGCTTGTACATGCATGGATATTTGATGTTAGCTCACGAAGATTTTAAACGTGTGCAGTGGAGGAGAATTAGCTTCAAATTAGTTAGTAAAGACTTAATTAGGAGGTGAACGAGTCAGACAGATTGCAGCACGGTCCAATTTTCTTTATTCATGTACTTTCGATGTGTTTCGACAAGCGTAAGGCTGCCTTGTCCGACTTGTCCAGGGGTTTAAAACACCCTTGGCATGCTCCTATGGCATCAAAAAGGTTAGAGAAATTGCAACGTTGCTATATTTGTCCTGTTTTATAAACGCATGCATGCCAAAATTGCCATAATGGCTTTTTGATCTGCATAAAACAGTCGCGAATCACAATTTATGCAGTTTGTGATCCGTTTCATTTACGAATTTTGATTTACTCCTCAGCCATTTCATCCGTGAACATGTTTGTGAGTTTGCGTCCTATAACCTCTGATTAAATTTGCTGCGTGCTCTGATTTTCAGCAATGCACCTGGCACCGCAAAGCGAATCTTCCTCAATTAATGCGGTACCACAACTTTTTGCAGCCCCGAGAGCGGAGAATGTAGAAGCACGCCCTTGTTGTCTAGAATGCTAAAAATTTTATCAGACGTGGGAGGCAGTAGAAAACCGCGTGCAGTTACGTCATTTCTGTAGGCATTCTCTTGTCTATCAAGCATAGATCGCGGTCATCATTTATGTTAACGCCTTGATCTCTTCTGCTTTGCAGACACTTGGTAGGAATTATTTTGATAGAATGTAAGTAAAAGTTGCTTTAACAAAATTTGAAGGAATTTAGTGACTTTTGCATTAGTTTTATGGCCTTAACTACAAATGATGGCCCAGTAATGCCCTAGATCTTATTATTGCCACAGTGTGATTGTACGGAGAAACGGAGTTCATGTATCGGTAGTTTGGATGGATCAGACGGTGGCACAATGCCACTACGCGGCCGATATTTGAGCGCGTATTCCTGAGTCACCAGGTTTTCGAGCATAATTAAGCATCCGAACTGAAATGCGATAATTAGTCGCCTGGCTACCTGCGTTTTAGAGCTCTCCGATTGGCTGCCTCAACCCCTTTTTCACGTGCGCATGAACAGCTATGCTCTTTACACTTCGGCATACGAAAAATATAAGCTGCGAAACTAGCGTTTTCTACTGTTATTTTTTTACTGATCAGTGTCAAATGTGAGAACATTCCTTAATGAAATGTTAGAACTGTAGTTTTGGTATGAAAAAATTGCATGGCGAATTTAATTAGAAGCATGGTACATGGCATGCTGGCTAAAAGAAGATAATACACTGAAGGCATTGCCACGTTTTGAGGCTACGCTGCGGTTGAATCGGAGGCAGCTAGAATCCGGTAACGGTCTAACTCGCTGCAGGCCATGCAGCTGCAAGGTTGGGTACTTACATTGCGGCGTGGCCATGACTTCAATAAACGACTGCTTATTGCATTCTGTATCGTTTTTGAGATGACACCTTTATACAAATCTGAAGAATATCATCACGACGCTCTACGCAGGAGGGTTGGCATTCCTGACTTGTAAAGCACTGCTCAGAACGTATATGCAAATGCATAGGTAAGAATATTAGATCGAAATTGTATGCAAATGCATCTCCCAGTACATTTCAGTTGCATGTCTAACCTTCGAAGTCCAGTCAGGTAGAAGTTAGGCGCTTGGCAAACAGCGTTCACTATTTGTATGTGAGCATTCTAAATGGAGTATAGGAAAGGTCAAGTTATATGAGGTTATTCCTCGCAAAGCTATTTGAGGGAGTTATTTGGAGGTAATCCGTAGAGGACCGGAAATGTGAAGAACCAAAAAACTTAAGTAGTGTTGAACACTAAAATTGAAGGGACTGAATGCGAGTTACGGAAGTCTGTGTTCGCAAATCTCTCTTCCGTTATAAAAATAATTGCTCTTCTGCCACGTGATTAGTGTCCAGTTAATGGTTCTCATCCAAAGAATACACCTCAACAGTATATGCATTACTATATCATTGCTTTAAAACAATGCAAAATTTTTATTATGTTTTTCCATGCCTGTGTGTTGTGGAAAGCAAATTAAAATAGCAAGATATGCAGCTGCACTGCAATTATATGTAATTTTCAACAAGTAGTAACCCATGCATTGATAAAAAATTGAAATTCGTCAGTTGTTTAATTTCGATTTTGCCAAAGGCCGCATTTGTGTCATGGCTACGGCACACCTACAGGTTCGGTTAAGGAAAAGATTTATTTCATGCAGAGAATAATATAAAAGCAGCTCGGATTTGTCATGGATTAAAGGACCACATTTTACAAATAAAAGTACTATTTGCAAGACCATGCATTACTGGCTAGTTCCTAGCAGGAGTTGTTGTCGGCCATGTACCTGTTTTCAGAAATCGAAATTATTTAGCAATTGAAGACTTGTATAAGTCCAAAATCACCATAGAAATTAAAAGTTAGAGACTGCTTGCGAAACACTGTTTCCTGTTTTACTTGTATCAATTTCCTTGAGCTATTGAAAGCCAGGAAAAGCGGCTTGTCAGCTATATGGCATGGAAGGGGTGAGAGAGCATTGATAAGTCGGGAAGGGGAAGCGGACGCACACTTAATACGAAACTGACTTGTGGCCGCATCGCCACTTGTTGAAGCTGATGCGTTGGCTTGAATGTAGTTTCTAACTCGGGATGCCTGATGGCAATAAATTGGTCGACACTCAGAGCTTTTGTTTACCGAACTCATTTTCTGCGCCGGCGGCAATTCGACCAAAGAAATCACGTATGGAAAAGGAGGTTCGGTTGTCCAACACTCACTATGCTGCGCATTCATTTGTATCTGATAGACGAAAACACCTCAGTCACCTCCATGAACATTCCTAGGTGTAGCCTTTGACACCAAGAAGGATGGTGGCTGTGCCTCTATTTGTATGTTAGGCAGCAATCACTCCCACAATACCAAATCTTTCTTGCTGCCAATCATTTGAGCTCAAGTGCAATGAAGAAAACAGTCCAGCATGTGGCACCCGCAGCTGTTTACGTGGGAATAGATAACCGAAATGGGCTCCAACTGCCTTATAAGCGATAAGCGTCTTCCCTTGACTCCCAAGAAAGGGGGCTTTTTGGGGCATCGCAAAATGAATAAAAGGTTGAAGCACTTCCTACCATTAGGAAGGCATCGCAGCAGGAGCCCAGTGAAACCAGGACAAGACTTCTAGCAACGGAAGTATTTGTTTACCCTTATCTTCGGAACGTCACACCATAAGATATTTCAGGCGAAAATATCAACTGACAAGCAGGGACTGTACATGTAGCTTCAACTGCTAAGAAAGCAAGTGCATAGGAAAGCCGTTAAACTGCATGATATCGTGTTGCCTGCCCTATTTGGCATACTCGGTGCTGCGCATGAGGCACTTGTCTGATTTCGTGACTAATTTTGCTGTGTGAGATGCCAGTCCATGAATGGGGCTAGCCTCCGCGATTTAAATGGGCGGATGAATTAAAAACTAGTTAAAAGGGACACTCAAGTAGGATGAGGTAAGTAGTGACTACAGCGATACAACCGCACAAGTAGTTTTCAACTTTAATTTTGTGTGTTGATGGTAGCGCTCGGTTTAACTTCAATTAACGTTTATGTATTGATGAGGGACAATTTGCGCCCCAATGCACCAAAATTGTCTGCGGAGTTGCAGCGCAAATATCAGTGAAATCTAATTTACCCATTTGTGATCGAAGAACATCTTAGATACGTTTACGTAGAAAGAAATAGAATAAGTGCTAAACCTCCTTTCTTTTGTTAAATACGACTGCCTCCATAGGTTGTTTTTCATTCATCGTTTAAGCATCCCGCAAATTTAATGAGCCATTCATACCTCAACATTACCACCGCCACTGCTAGGAGTCATCGTTGGGACCGGTAATCGCTTTGTACTGCTTTGCGCAGCACGTTGCCCTTGTGGGTATCACAATGGCATACTCACTTTTAAGATCTCAGACAGCAACATGGCACACGGAAGACTTGTGAATGTCACCGAGTCGACTGGTCAGTTCTCTTCTTCTGCATACACTGTGCCTCCCTAAGTGAGTGATGGAACCAAGCAGTTAATTCCTTGGATCGCAACTTCATCATTTCTACTGTTCAGTGTCAATGGCCTTAAGCTACTGCAGATATCTTTGACTGCAGTTCGAGAGGGTAACGCGGGAAGACAGAGAATGGGAACATGGAACACGACCATGGGGCCTAAAATGCTGCATCAGTGACATCTTTCATGAGGAATCCTATAACTGATGCTGTTGCTGGCAATGTATGCTTCATTCCACTCCCCGCTATGGCCACAATTAAACCTGGACTGGGTTTACTACATTCGTAAGTAAATTGTACAAGGGTCCTTACTACCTACAGACTTCACTAGGACAGTCATTTACTTGCAACGAATGCTTCGAGGATGTATTCATTTGCCTTTAATGGATAGTTCTTTTAAACACAGGCATGTAAGTACTTAAAGTATAACTTCTAAAGGACAGAGTGATCCATCCATCCTCTACCCATCGTTTTGGTCCAGTACATTCCAGCGCGTGTGTAATGCCAATTTAATCAAAGGTCAATGCAAGCCAGATTTAATGTCAACGAGAATCGCGGTAAAGGAGATGCATGTCTTTGAAGGCTGTGCGCTCATTTGTATAGGAGATGTAGCGAAACGCCTAATGAAGTGGGAAAGATATGGAGGGTGAGGACTGGGCAGACTGATTGACGATAAGATGGAATGCAATGGTTAATAAAAGAACGGGAGACGCAAAGCTGCACCTTGCGTCCAAAGGTCAATGGCTAATGCATAGCCAGTTTTGCTAGCGATGGTAGTGACATCGCGACAGCGGTTGTGTCGTCCTTAAAACACGTCTTTTGGCAGTAGGACTTCAGGCACAACAAAAACAGCTCACCTTGAAAGTGCCTTTGGATGCTTGCTGTTCTTAGCGGTAGTTGTTCCCGAGCTAACCACACATTACATTGTCTCTACACTCGTGAGTAGCTTTCTAAATTTTGTTTCAAATGTAAACCAAAAGACTTATGAAACTAATTGCAGCATCAGCTAATGTCTATCTTAGCTGCAAAAGAGATTGTCTAATTAGTATCCTGATGCACCCATTATGGCCAAAAATTTCGTCGCCTCTGCCCGTTAGCTAGGTTTGCTGTCCATTTCCTCTATCGGTTTAATCAGGAGTTGCTTTAGCGATTGATATATAACATCAGCACCACAGAAATAGTTTCTAAACTAACATCGAGTTTGACAGACTTGCAAATATTGCCAAGCCAGATGTTCATGCGTCTTTCCTGCAGTAGCTTTTATCTGTACACATGATAATTTCTCCCGGCCGCCATACTAATTGACGTCAGCGAGCATTCATACACGTGCAGTGATTGTAGTGCGAATAAAGTTTACAGTTCTAAAGGAGGAATTTTGTGGACAGAAATGGTCACTATGAATAATGAAGCAAAGACCGCCAAGAGGACTAAGTGAAATGGCTAAGTACTCAACAAAGATTCAAGGTCAGAGTTTGATTAAATGTCAGCAGAGTTTATGTGAGCTTTCCTTGGGTCAACACGGATTGCAGATTGGGCGAAAGGAGCCTAGAGTAAGTCGCCGTAAACAATGCTGTAGGTGCATTAACGTTCTGCAATCTGGGCAGGCTCAGCCCACATTGAATTTACCCCAGCTGTTATCATTCAACAAGCGTGAATGATTCGCATCGAAGTAACCATTGTTTTGCTATTATTTGTTTCTCTTTAAATGATCTGTTTGCGTGGCAACTGCAAAATATGTTTGGCTGTAAATTGCTGCCTGAATGTTGAGTGCACTCGCTTTGTGTCTTGTGAACGAGTAACAACTGGCACTAGACCAGCGCAGAGGCAGTTAACCCTATCTGTTGTGACACAATGCGTAATATTCGAAGCCAGACATCTTCAATCCTTAATATGTACTTGCTGTGACGCTCACTCGAATAAGCTAAGGAAACTTATTTAATTAACAGTGGCTTCGTTTTTAGAGATGAGTGGCATGTAGATAGCATATGTTTTCGGCTGATCACAACCAGAGACATTTAAGCCAATGCTTAGGCTTGTTCCAGTTTTCAGTTCTGCTCACTTACCTTGCAGAGTAGTAATACAACAGTAGAAAATAGACGCAGTCGCATCAGCATTGACCGATAGCTGTACTCTAGGTGCTAAAGCCTGCTCTCATATGGGTTGTTTGCACGTTAATGCGTAGCATGTGTTTGGGGCAAATGTAAATGGAGAGGGTGGTAGTTGTGGTGTGCTTCTCTGCTTTAAATCCACGCAGGCTCAATATTGCGTAAAAGGCACATACTGGTTATGCCGTTAATTCTCCAAGCATCTATAAATGTGCATTAAATCTCCTCCTTGTTTCATTGCGACATGCCGTGACAGACTGCGAAAATATGGTCAACATCCCACCGCTTCTCCAATCGGATTCTATATTTTGTAAGAGCATGATTTGCCCATTTTGGCAGGAAACCTATGGAAGCGAAGACTGTAGTTCAGTTGAGGCACACTTTATAAAGAAAAAAATGTTTCATAATCGTTTCCCGGTCATATTCGCCTGCTACGCCTTGCATATCGGGTGGTGCATTGTGTGAAATTGGATATTTCATATCAAGAACTTATTTTTGGGTCTCGTCCTCTCATTTTTACAAAATTGCCTCTCAGTCCTAGCTGCATCACATTAAAAGGCGCTTTGAATTCCATGTTCTGTATTCTCACTGGATTGCAAGGTATCAGATGTCACACAATATGCCGTTAGCATATTAGACATCAAGTGGCACAATATGAGTTGTAAAAAAACATGTAAGCAGAAAGTGGTGCAGCGTAATTTGTGGCG